>JASFAX010004085.1:0-40413 GCA_030737875.1 Allium sativum | reverse complement strand
CCTAAAGTCGGCCCAAGTCTCTATAAGCATAGTAGCATTGGTGACCTCCCACCAATAAGAAGCTTCTTCTTTCAATAGCTATGCTGCCAACAGAACTTTTCTACGGTCTTCCACATCAAAGATGGCGAAGAGATCTTCAGTTTCTTTCAACCAATTTCTCGCCTCCACAAAAGTCTCCGTCCCAATAAAATTCTTGCCACCCATCGCCTTAAAGTCTTTGCAAACCTTTGTGAAATCTGCTTGTGGATGCTGAGGAGGAGGAGGAGGAGGAACCTCATTTACGATGGGAGTATTTGCTGGGCCCGCATCGTTGGCCCTAGCTTCCAAGTACCTCCGGAACCATCCGGGAATGGTTACTCCCTCGGGAAGGTTTAGATCGGCCATGCTGAAAAAGGAAAAGATAGATTAAGAACGAGGAAACAAAGCATAGTGCTAATGGCTTTTGGGGAATAGCCTTTTAAAATAAACTAGACTTTTCTTGGAAAATACTTAATTGGTTTTGAAAATAGTTTTCCAAAAAGATAAGTTTTAAAAAAACTTTTGCTCAAATCTTGTAAACCTTATGCTCTGATACCAATTGTAACACCCCACCTCCGCCAATGCCACTCTTGCAAGTGCACTAGCTTTGGAGGGGCATTAAACGAGGTAAACATGCATGCAGATATCACAAGACAGAACATATAAGTAACAGCAGAGTAAATAAAGCAGCGGGTAAAAACTAACATTTCAAAACCATAGTCAATTTACATCAAAGTACTGAGTCATTATTTTCCCAACAAAACAAAGTTTAGAAAACATAAACTGAAAACTGGAAACAACATAAAGTAACTATCCCCAAAGCAGAATAAAGCCATAGCATGCTCAAGTCCAAACCGTACATGAGCTATCCGGAAAAGCAGCTAAAGATCCGAGCTAGGTACCAGTGTTCCCACCCTGTAAACCTGGGGGGGGGGGGAGGGGGGGAAATGGAAGAAAAGAGGCGAAAGAAAACGGGTCAGTCCAAAAAGACTGGTAAGTCCTACCTACTATTAGTATAAAAACTAATAAAGTTAACTGGACATGTAGAGCAGAGATGAAACATAGGGTGATAACTGGCATGGTGAAAAGTTAACAAGATAGATCAAGTGTGGCATCGCATCTACAAGGTTAAGTTGCACCAAGTGTGTACTAGTAATCCATGTCAAGTATAAACAAGAAATGATCCCTTGGCCCAATCTTGGCCCAATATCACGAGATGACCTAGATCAAGGTCCAACAACATGGTCTAGTCGATCGGCTCCCTAAAAGCCTAACTCGTCAAGTGTCGGTGTCATACGGCCCAATCACGAAGCGTAGTCAAACTGTGCTAGGTCCACCCTAGGGTGTATCAAGCCCTAGGGTGCCAACCACGGACACACATCAAGCACGCACAGTCTAAACCTACTGGTGCCCGTGTCTGCTTTTTCAACTCTGGACTATGTGCACGACCATAGTCCGCCTGAAACTACACCGGCGCACCTACTCAGCCGTCGTTTTGGTCGCTTACATGCCAGCCCAGTAATCGTGCCCCACCCTAGCCTAGTCCCTAGGGTATCATGATACAATCAAGAGGGTTACTGGTGAAAAGGACCACGTAACTAGGGTTTCTAACGGGTTAAACGTGGTTAACCCTATCCAATCAAGTATCAAGTTGGTTAAGTGTACCCAAGGTTCATGACTTAACCCCATCAACCCATCGTGTTTAATTGGTTAAGTATTCAAGTGGTCCATGACTTAACCCTATCATGTGGCATTAATTAATTTAATGCACCCAACCTCTCACACTAGACCTTGTTGTGGTTACTAGTTAAGCCGGGCGGGTCCGGGTAGCTTTACACCACAACTTAGTCTAACCTCGGGTTTCAAGCGCGACATGACCAACTACTCACATTGGGTCCTATTGCTTGTAGCCACTAGTTAAGCCGGTCGGTTCCGGGTAGATTTATGCTACAAACTCAACCCAACCTCGAGTTGGCCATTCTCATGTTTTCTAGAAGTCATGTCCAAGTTCATGTTCATGTTTCAAGCATAATCACATGTCATATTTCATGTCATCTTTTCAAGTCATGTTTTTATGTCATTTTAGTTTACCCATAACGTAACCCCATCGCATGTAAGTTCGCATAAACGAAAATAGATCTCAAAGAGGGAACTTAGGAGCATGACATAATTAATAAGGTTTGGGCCACAAGTCAAACATGGTGGCATATGAGGCAAATGTGTTCATGAACTTGCATATTACATTATAGGCCTCAAAACATGCATGATATCAACTTTAGTAAAATAGATGAAACATGGTCATAAATGACATGGGATGATAGCAAGTGATTCGCATATAACATCATATGCAAGTTAACATAAGGTTTATGAGAGTTTCTATGTTGCTTTATGCAACATTTCAAATCAAAGCTCATAGCTTTCTATGCACAAAGTCAAGGTGATAGCTTTACAAACATGCATAGAATAAATCTATGCATAACATGATAGGATCAAAGCTCATAGTTTTATATGCACAAAGTCAGGGTGATAGCTTTACAAACATGCATAGAATAAATCTATGCATAACATGATAGAATCAAAGCTCATAGTTTTCTATGCACAAAGTCAAGGTGATAGCTTTACAAACATGCATAGAATAAATCTATGCATAACATGATAGAATCAAAGCACAAATCATACTTAGGCCCAAACTCAAACTTGCAACATATCATATTTAACTTCATAGTTAGAATCTAAGAGTAGAATAGGGCTTACAATGCTATGAAGACTTATAAAATAAAATAAGATTGAGACGAAGCCACTAGCAACTCTAAAAACCCCAAATGAATACAAGCTCCAAGAAGCTCCTTTGATTTGTATGAAGAAAGATTGAACTTTGGCCTTGAATCAAACTTAGAAACTCTCAAACAAGCTTAGGAACTCTCATATGAATGAAGATGGAGGCTATGACAAGAGGGTGGAGGCCATGATTAAACATTTTGGCATAGTTTAGTTGTAGGAATGATTTATGTTGATTTAGGCTAGGTATTAGGGAATTTTTATAGATGATTAGGTTAGTTTAGGCCATAGGATTAACCCTAATTCAGATCTGGGCCATAAATTCACGTCACTAGCCTCCAAACATGTCTTGAGGAACAAGTCAAGTGCACCCAGGCCAGACTGGCCGACCACCCAAGTCGATAGGGGTGTCGACTGGGCAGTCGACACAGCCTGGGGTGTGTCGACTCCCAAGTCGACTCCCCGGTCGACTTGGGGAGTGGCGGGATCTTTTCCCGCCTATCCTGCCCAGCTGAATTTGAATTCGAATCTGTTTTTAAACTTGAATTTTTGAAAACTTCTATGGGCCATAACTGGGTCATACGGACTCCGATTTTCGAAAACTCGGACTCTATTTCGCGTATTTTTCCGAGACGAACGCAATGGCACAGCCCGTTTCCATTGATTCAGATTTTATCATTTAATTCTGCCTTGATTTATGTTATAACTTGTTATTCAAAATAGGGGTTGTTACAAATGCAACCTATTCTCTCATATAAAAGAAGCCATCCATGCATAGGCTAAGGGAAATATATTCAAACAAGGAATAATGAAGGATTTCATCCACTTTACTACAAAATGGTCTATGAAAGTTGCACTTGAGTCTTTATATACATTTAAAAGAAAACTCGAAGATAAAGGCGAAGCAGTAAAGCTGAGTAACAAAAGGGCTAAGTTCTGATGCCGAAAGGGAATCTTTGAGTCAAGACTGCCTAAAGAATGCAACCGTACCACGTCAATTGATAATATCTATTTCCTAACCAAACATGAGCTTGACTTTTGCCCATCATTAAAGAAGGAACCCAAAAATGAAGTGAAATTAGGAGGGCCATACTGCTACTTCCATATGATGAATGGATTTGAAACTAACCACTGCAGGGTTTTTGAAGGCATGATTATCAAGTTTTATAACCAAGGCCAGTTAGACAAATGTGTAAAGAAGACTCAACTAGTTCTAACAAAGGATACCTTGAAGAAAGAATATCTATATGGTCAAAAGTATGAAAAACTCCTTAAAATTTGGAACCACTTGAAACAGATGTAGCTATCTACAATGGTAGAAAACCCTTGTTTGCGCCGAGATGGCCAGAACAAAGCATCTCCTGGAGGGAGGCGATGTGTAAGCCTTTAGTTGCACGCAAATTATAAATGGTCATGTTAAAGCATCAAAAGAGTAAGCCTTAGTCCCCGGGGCAGAGCATCTAAAAACCTTACTCCTACCTACGATGGCCTGGGTAAGGCAGCCCTCGGAGGGGTGAGTGCAAGCCTTTACCTACGTCCAAATCAGATAGGGTTAGGGTAAAGCATCGAAAACCCTTATCCGCGCCCATGATGGCCAGGTTAAGGCACCTCTTGGAGGGGATGATGTGTAAGCCTCTGTCACACTATCACCGCCTATGATGACCAGGGTAGAGCATCAACAGAGTAAGCCTTTATCAGCGCCTATGATGGCCAGGGTAAAGCATCTAAGCCCTTATCAACGCCTACGATGACCATGGTAAGGCACCTCCTGGATTGAGGTCGGGTAAGTCCTTAAGCCCTGCTTGAGAATAAGCTAGGCAAGCGCACTAGATGCACAAAGCCCAGAGAGTGGCTCACAAGGCTGAAATAGCCAATCAAATCCCAATAATAGCTCACAAATCAAATCAAATCCCAGAGAGTGGCTCATAAAGCACACACATCCTCTGCTTTGAAAAACAAACCCAAAATGAGTAGCAAAGATTATCAAATAGCTAAATCTGAGTTATGGTTCAGGACTTCTATTATTGCCAGATATGGATTTTTCGTCTTCCATCAAATATCTGAATTTGGGTTTTAGTTCGGGACTTCTGTTATTGCCAGATATGAATTTATGGTCTTTTGTTAAATAATCAAATCTGGGTTACAGTTCGGGACTTCTACTTTTTCCAGATGAAGATTTCTGGTCTTCTATTATTAAATTCTCGAGTTAGAGTCTCGAGATTTCTATTAGTCACCAAAGGCAGATTTTTGGTCTTTATTATGAATGCCAGAATATGGGATGCAGGACTTCTATCTATACTTCCAGAAGAGGATTTCTGGATCCTTATTCTAACACCCTAATCTAGGTCTTGAGACTATAATTCCTATTTCTTAGAAAATGGATTACTAGAATTCTATTACACAAACTCAAGTCAAGAGTTTTGGACATTTTCCTCACAAATACCAAATGGATATTCTGGACCTATAATACTTCTTATATTTTCTTTATAACTAAGCCAAGGTCATGAATTTTCTATTTTTCAGAATATGGTTTCTAGATTACCCTTGTCATACCCAAGTATGGAATTCGGGTCTATACTCTTATTTCTGAAAAGAAGACTTTTTAGTCGATATTCGGGTTAGTGTCAGGGATATCTTTTCTAAAACCTTATGACGAAGTTTATGATTTCTCAACACCTCACAAGGGGAGGTTTTCTAAACTTGTATTATGGAAAATTTCTATTTGTTATCCCGATGAAATATAAAATATGAATGACCATATTATCTTATCACAAACTTTATCTATTACTTGATTTCAATTCAGACAGTGACTCCAATTAGATGAGTGAATTATGATATACCTCCTGTTTTAAGCAAAAGGCTAACACAAAAATATTATGTGTTGAGTTTTATGTAGAATAATGTAGAGGAAATCCTAGATGAGGATATTCCAAACACAGGAAAAGTTATACATTAGGTGATATCTATACAATTCACTAAATCATTTTGCAAGTTTATTTACAAAGTCATTGCATATATAGCCAAATACAAAAGTTGGATTTTAATACTGCTCTTATTACAAGTATCATTTATTATGCAATTTTGATCGAAACACAATGCTTGCAATAGCATGAGCGGAAAATTAAATACTCTGCAAGGAACTAATAAAAAAATGTTAGCTATTGTATGTGTCAAAGAAGATGCATAAAAATTCCAAATACAGATTTCAATACAAAGATAAAAGCCATGCATAACACAATGTATGCACAAACCATAGTTTTATTCACAGAAGCATGTTATCAAATGGATACATCCATACGATGGACAACAACGTAATATTGGTATCAAAACTTTAGTGCTTCTGCTAGAAGCACAATTACAAGTTATTTAAATAATCACCATGGCAAGAAACAACTCTCGTAACCTTGCTTAAGGAATTAGCAATAAGAGTAAGTGTGGAATCAAAAGGAATTTCAAACCCTTCAGGGGTATAAGATGGAGGACATTTGTAATAATCCCATTCTCCAATCGGAAGACTATCATAACCCCAAGTCAATATCGTATGATATGTTTGAACCTCCTTTAAGAGTTTATCCTTCTCTTTACCCAAAAAAGCAAGGCGAAGCCGAGGACATTGGGTATAAATCTTTTCAAGATCTCTAACAACGCAATATCTTGCCAATTTTGAGGATTTGATAAAAGAAGACTTCTTGTGGTATTCTCTCTTCAGTCTAACAAAGCTCCCTAAGAAATCCCTAGAAAGTGAACCCATCATAGGGGATGAATTCTAAAAGAAGTATCAAGAAATCAAGAAGAAGCAAATTCATGACAATAATACCAAAAGTTAAAAGGATGACATATCATAAATATTCCGCTTGTTCATACAAAATGGACCTCTTAAAAGTTTCAGATACAAATCTATTTTCGTTAAACTTAAGCTTGTCTAAAGAAAAACCTTTGGGAATCGAATGGACCCGTGGAAGATTCCAATAAGCTCCTCGGTGGAGATCAATGCCATGATTATCTAAGCATCTTCTATGAAGACGTCTGAGCAAACCTCCGCTAAGGTCACCTAGAAAAGAAAATCTACATTTTCATACCTACTATAGACTTCATACAAAAAGTCCACCAGAATATCTCTATCCTCAATAGAGTTGTTAACTCGACATTCTATTTCAAAAGTCTTCAGCAATGCAGTCGAGCAGTCGAGCAATGTTTAACCAAGGATCCTCTTCTTTTCCCTTAAAGGACAATAGTTTTGCGACACTCTTATCAAGTTGAAGGTATTTATCAGAGAGAGTGTTATATTCATTCATTTTCTTATTTATCTCCCTAGTGAGACGAGTTACTTCTTATCGTACCCTTTCGAGCCGGACATGCTTAAAATCTAACTTTTTCCTTTTGATCTAACTGGGAGAAAAGAGAATAACTATTAAAAATATACTCAAAGGAGGATACTATGAAATTTACAATACCTTGAAATCGAAGCAGAGGCTTGGTGAGTCTCAACATTTTTAGCACTCTTTGATCTCAAACCTTCCTCCCCCTCTTATGTGTTCGAGGAGTCAAAAGTTCCAGTTGGAATGGCTTCATGATAAAGGGTATCAAGAATGTTAATTTGTATTTCATCTCGACCATCAGGAACTTGGAAGATATCATCAACATCATTGAAGCTATCACCACAATCACCTCCATTTCCAGTGATATCTTTAAAGCCATGGTTGTTGCCATCAGTACAGTTGGCTCTTGCTGCTATAATACCATCTTCTTCTTCATCAACTTCTGATTCTTCCACGGGCATGTCATCTACAAACAAAAGCTTTGCCACGTTGATCTTAGCTCTTTATGAAATTACGTTTCCATCTTCACCTAGGTTATATTTGTCATTAACCTTTCGACAAAAGTGGATTAAGAGAAGAAAAGCTTAAGTTCATATATTTTCCTATATTATCTGCATAAATGAGCAGAAACGCATCCTCAAACAAATTGACTATAATATCATCCAATGTGGATTGAAGAAAGCAAGAGAGCCTTTCTTTGGCATCATTAATCATGCCAATAGCTTTTGTCAAGAAAGCCCTATTCTTATCAAGCTTACTCCTAAGGGAGGCATTCTTCTCCTTGAAAAGTGATTTTTCTTCTTGCAAAGAAGAATGACTAAAATTAAGTGCAGAGATTTCTTATTTAGTCTTTTCCAAGGTCTCGTTTAAAGTTCTAATTTCCTCAATCAAAGACAGATTGAATCTTTTATCCTTAGCCACCGAGGACTTTGCTTCGGCGAGAGAAACTACTACCGACTCTTATTTCTTCGTCATACTTTATCTAGCATTGGTGAGAGAAGCAATCTCTTCTTTCAAGTAAAGATTTTCTTCCTTAAGATTCAATAAATCAAAAGAAGTTACGATAACACCTTCATGTAATAAGAACTATTGTTTGATGACCTAAAAGGAATAAACATGGCAGAAATGAGGGGCATAATCACAAAAACAAAAGAAGTAGGAAGTAAGGGTCATACCGAGAGTTGTTGCTCAACCAGAGAATGACGATAGCTAGATAAAGTAGGAATAGAAGACGGAAGACCGTTACCGGAAAATGAGGAAGAAGGCATATTTTTTTAACTAATTCATCAAAACCCTCAACGATTAGAGGTATAGGAGGTCCTTGAGAATTAAGATCCTCAAAAGAAGAAGAAAATCCCATTTCCTGATGAATCGCAACAAAAACCTCAGGAGTTCCAGTTAAATCTGTATCTACTTGGTAAGGAATCTTTAGAGAAATAATTATAGGCGAATCAACATTCACATCAAGATAAGGAATTTGATCCGCAACACCCTTGGGTCTCTTGGGTGAAGAACCCTCAGAAATCACATCTATGAGTTTCCTTTTAGCAGCTTCTCGAGACTTGAGCAAAGCATTCCTCTAAGAAGAGGTTCCTGCTTTTGGAACTAGAGAAGGAAAATCAGTCTTACTTAATTTAGAGCAGACGACTTTTAATGCATCATAAGCAAAGTATATCATACAAATGGATCAAAAAAACTAAGCGACACAAAGTTCTGAGTCGTCACATAAATCACTTACTAGGGGTGTCGGAAGATATAGGAGAATTCGAGGAGAAAGGAGAATTTCTTCCCATCGATAGAGAAAGTATACCCATATTGAAAGAAATCAGGGGATGTTGACCAATAATGTTCAGGCCAGTTGGCAGGAGGGAGTGTTTCCGAAGAACACTGGGTGTCAGTAACATGGACCAATTACCCTACTTTTCCGAAACGATGTTAAGAATGTCTGCAAGTCTCTTATCCACAAAGCTAGGAAGCTTAGTAGTAGCATCTGAAATAAGGACGATATATAAACACACATGTGAACAGTAAAAGTGTGAAGAATTAAGAAGAGTAAGTAAAAGATACAATCGAATTCCATACTCGAAGTATTGAAATTTCCAGAAATACCAGGAGGGCAACGTATGAACAAAAAATGAGTCTCCCAGTCTTTGAATTTAACTGCTCCTTCAAATAGCAGCTTCCTTGTAGGATTAGCACGGAAGATTTAGTGATCCACATCATTAAGCTTGAAAGGACGGACTAAGTACTCAAGAAGTGGAGGATCTGTAACACCCCACCTCCACCAGGATCACTCGTTAGAATGTACTAGCTTTGGAGGGGCGTTATTGTGAAGGTAAACATGCACAGAGATATCGCAAGACAGAATATATCAAAATAAACATAAGTAAAGCAGCGGTAGCAGATAAAAACCCATCATCATCATCTCAGAAAAACCAACATAGTCAAGTACATAATATCAAAATGTCATGATCCAAAATACAACATAAGTCTAGATACGTGATAACAAAATACATGGTAAAACATTAGTACTAATCCCCAGAAATAAAAGATAAGCCACAGCTAGCTCAGATCCATACATGAGCTATCCAAAAAGCAAGTCAAAGATCCACTAAGCAGAAGTAGTCCCTCCCTGAGAACCTGTGGGGGGGGGGGGGGAACGGAAGAAAAGAAGCGAAAGAAAACAGGTCAGTCAAAAAGACTGGTAAGCCCTACTACGATCAATCTATAAACTAATAAAGTTAACCGTATGATGGAAACTGAGATGAATATACTGGCACTAGATAAAGGTGACATCACATAGACGAGGTTAAACTTTGCACCACAGTGTACTAGCAAATCCACAAAACAGATTTTGATCCCTTAGCCCAAACTTTGGCCCAATAACATGAAGTGACCTTAGTATAAGGCCCAGCCCAACGGTCTAGTCGATCGGCTCCCTATAAACCTAACACGTCAAGTGTTGGTGTCCATACGGCCCACATGGATGTAGTCAGACTGTGCTGGGTCCACCTTCGGGTGTATCAAGCCCTAAGATGTCAACCCCAGACACCTAAGCAATAATGCACAGTCTAAGCCTACTGGTACCCGTGCCTCGAGTTTGTCCAACATCGGACTACGTGCACGTCCGTAGCCCGCCGGACCCGCACCGTTGTACCACTCAGCAGTCGCTTTTGGTCGCTTACATCAGTCCAGTAATCGTGCCCCGCCCTAACCTAGCTGTAGGTTTGTAGTGATACCAAACTGGGATTACTGCTGGAACAGACCACGTTGCTAGGGTTTCTGAGAGGGTTAAATGTGGTTTTAACCCCTCACTAATCCCGGATTAGATTAGCTAAGTGTAACCACTTATCCCCATCTAATCCTCGCATCCCCATTATTGGTTAAGTATTAGTGGGCCATGACTTAACCCTAATCATGAGGCATTAATTACTTAACGCACCCAACCTCTCACATTAGACATCCGTGGTTACCTGGGAAGATTTACACCACGTCTAGGTCTAACCTCGGGTCTTATGGTGCAACATGACCAACTACCCACATTAGACCCCACGTTGTGGTTACCTGGGAAGATTTACACCACAACTAGGTCTAACCTCGAGTTGGCCATATCATGTTATCTAATGTCATGTCCACTTCAAAACATATTTACAAGTTAACATATACTTGGGTAGACCTAACTTAATAGGTAAATTCCCAAGGGGTAGACCTAACTTAATAGGTAAATTCCCAATCTTTTAGTTTCATGTATTTTTAAGTTTACCCAAGCCCTCCCAACGTCATTATCTCGCTTACATATTCGTCATAACGTATAAGGGTATAGAAGGTAACTTGGCATAACATACATGGTGAACTTCACATGTCATAATAAACATGCATACATGTCAAACTTGCAAATCATGTCATGGTGAATTCGCATAAACATGCATAGCTTATTAAATATGCATAACATGGTAAGGTGAACATGCATAATCCATTAAACTTGCATAACATGGTAAGGTGAACATGCATAATCCATTAAACTTGCATAACATGGTAAGGTGAACATGCATAATCCATTAAACTTGCATAACATGGTGAGGTGATCTTGCATAAACATGCATAACCCATGAAACATGTAGAACATGACATAATAAGCTCGCATAAGCATGCATAACTTGTGAAACATGTAAAACATGGCATAGAAATCTCGCATATGCATGCATAACTTATGAATCACATAAAACATGACATAGTGAGTTCGCATAAGCATGCATAACTTATGAATTATATAAAACATGACATAGTGAGTTCGCATAAGCATGCATAATCAACTAAACTCACATAAATCTCAACTTTCACCAAACATTAACTTTAAAGTTTGTAAAGTGAAGGTAAGAGGGCTTACAAACATAAACAAGCCACAAATCCACCAAATAAGATGAAGAAGCCCTTTTAAAAACCAAAACAAAGCCTCAAATAAGAAAACCCTTTTGCAAAATCCCAAAAACACAAACTTTAGCAAATCAAACTTGCATCTTAATGAAGTATGCAAGTTATTAAGCATTCATACAACATAGAAAAGGTTGTATGATCATCTTATCATCATAGGATTAAACTTTGAGGAAGGTGGAGGCTAGGTTTTAGGTGGAGGCCATTTGAGGATTCAAATTGACATAGTTTAGTTGCAAGATTGATTAATGAGGCTTTAGGGTAGGATTAGGGGTATATTTATAGAGAATTAGAGTGTTTTAGGCCCTAGGATTAACCCTAGATTAGGTTTGGCCCGTCAGATCTCAGAATTCTCCAGAACCAGGCCACATGACCCAACCCAAATCAGAAATGGTGCACCAGGCTGAACTGCCTCGGCACCCCCTATCGACAGGGCTGTCGACAGGGCAGTCGACACCCTGGGTGCCCTGTCGACATGCCTGTCGACATGGGCCCCCTGGCGGGAATTTTCCCGCCTAACCCAGATTAGCCCTAATCCCTGTTTTTAATTTGAAATTTAAATCTGTTTTTAGTATAGAAGTTTCTGAAAACTTCAATGGGCCTTAACCGGGTCATACGGACTCCGATTTTCGAAAACTCGGACTCTATTTCGCGTATTTTTCCGAGACGAACGCAATGGCATAGCCCGTTTCCCCTGATTCTGATTTTTGAATTAAATTCTGCCTCGATTTATGTTATAACAGTTTATTGAAAATACGGGTTGTTATATTCTCCCCTCCTTAAAGGATTTCGTCCCCGAAATCTTCAAGTTAGGAAGAACATATCCTACCATCCAACATCCATCTACTCAAAACATCATCCACGAGCAACCATTGTCCTTAAAGGATTCTAAATGCTGTATGAACATATGCAAAAGTGTGTGTATATGTACCTATCTAATGCAATGATCAATGCAAAATATGTTAGTGAAATGTATCCATATGTATGCAAATCCCTACCATAACGTATAATATCTATATGCGTGCTCAATCATACATCCAAATGCAACATCCATGTGATCGCATACAAATTTCATCCAAGAATAAGCATAAACACTCATGCACATGCAATATGAGGAGTGTGTGAGCCGATCTAGTGCCTAATGTGTATCATGCATCCACGAGTGACCACTTGCAAACACTTGCAACCACTTGCAACCATCAACCATAACATGCTTCAAACACATGTTTCATCCAAAGGGTTTCTGCCTAAGGTTCTCATGACAAGCTTAGCACGATAACTAGATAAATATGGATTAGCAAAGAGAAAGATATACTAACAAAAGGGAAGAGATTGAGAGTGTACCCTCAAACAGGAATGGATAAAGCCCACGCATCTTCTCCTCGGTTTCCCAAGTTGCGTCCTCTTCGGCTTCACCCCATTGAACTTTCACCAATCTGACCTCACGATTCCTTAGCTTCTTGGTCTCTGTCCCCAAGATACGAATCGGAGCTTTCCTTAAAGTTGCTTCTTTCTCTACTTCCACGTCTTCTAGCATGCTAGGTTCAACCACCTCCGCGGACTCATGCAGGCACTTTCGGAGATGCGAGACATGAAAGACATTATGCACTCCGGACAACTTCTCGGGCAATTGCACTTTATAAGCCACCTTCCCAATTCTCTCAATGATGGGGAAGGGTCCAACAAATCTCGGTGCTAGTTTCCCAACAGCTCCAAATCGGACCACATTCCGCAAAGGAGAAACCTTCACGAAAACCTTGTCCCCAACCTCAAACTCCAATTCGGACCTTCGCCTGTCAGCATAGGATTTCTGCCGGTCTTGGGCCGCTTTCATCCGTCTTCTAATCAACTCAACCTTCTCGGATGTATCCCTAATCATGTCGGGTCCAAGTATAAGCTTATCCGTGGATTCCCACCAACATGTAGGTGACTTGCACGGCCTCCCATATAAAGCCTCAAAGGGTGCCATCCCTATGCTCGCCTGATAACTGTTGTTGTATGCAAACTCGACAAGAGGAAGATGGTCTTCCCATGCACCACCAAAATCCAGAATGCAAAGCCTCAACAAGTCCTCAAGTACCCTATTCACCCTTTCTGTTTGGCCGTCTGTTTGTGGGTGATAGGCTGTACTCATGTTCAATCTCGTGCCCATAGCCTCCTGCAAACTGTTCCAGAACTGACTAGTAAAGATGGGGTCTCGGTCACTGACTATGCTGGAAGGGACTCCATGTAGCCGCACTATCTCACGAAGATATACTGATGCTAGTCCAGATGCAGTTCTTTTGCTCTTTACTGGGATAAAATGAGCACTCTTCGTGAGCCTATCCACAATGACCCATATGCTCGTATTCCCCTTCCTGGACCTTGGAAGCCCATCAATAAAGTCCATAGAAATGCTCTCCCACTTCCATAGCGGGACCTCTAGCGGATGTAATAGCCCACCGGGCTTCTTCGACTCAGCTTTTACTCTTTGACAAATAACACATCTCGAGACAAACTCCGCCACATCCTTTTTCATTCCGGGCCAGAAGAAAACGCGCTTCATGTCCTTATACATCTTATCACCCCCTGGATGTATGGTCATTTTGGAGCGATGTGCTTCCTCGAGAACTTTCCTCACCAAGTCTTCTACCATCGGGACACAAAGCCTTCCATCTCTCCTCAGCCAACCCCTATCGTCTATAGAATATCGAGCAAGGTGACTAGATGTCTCCCCTCGAACCAGCTTATCCATGATCTCCACTACCTGAGGGTCTTCCTTCTGTGAAGCCCCGACTTGATCTAGAAGGGTAGGCCTGAGCTCTAGGGATGCCAAGGAACCGGTCACCGACTCCATTGCCAAAGAGAAATCAAAGGTCGCCAAGAACTCTAAATTCTTCATTTCAACAAATAGAGGACTTAGTGTCAACCTTTTCCTACTCAACGCATCCGCTACAACATTCCCCTTGCCAGGGGTATAGGATATCTCAAAATCATAGGAAGCCAAAAATTCCATCCATCTCTGCTGTCTTAAGTTCAGATCTTTCTGCGAAAAGAGATACTTCAAAGACTTATGATCAGTATATAGCTCAAATCTCTCTCCCAGAAGGTAATGACGCCATGCTTTAAGCGCATATACAATCGCTGCCAGCTCTAGATCATGGGTGGGATAATTCCTCTCATGCACCTTAAGTTGCCTCCCACCAAAACATATAACTCTGCCCTCTTGCATCAGAACGGCACCCAATCCCGTGCCACAAGCATCAGTGTACACGGTAAATATCTTACCACCATCGGGTAAGGCTAGAACTGGTGCGGAAGTAAGGGCTCTTTTGAGTCTCTGAAAAGCAAGCTCACAATCCATATCCCAAGCAAAGACTAAGTTCTTCTTCGTCAACTTAGTAAGAGGAGCAGATATCTTTGCGAAGTCTTTAATGAACTTCCGATAGAAACCCGCAAGACCCAGAAAGCTCCTCACCTCGGTTGCATTCCTTGGAGTCTTCCAATCCTGAACTGCAACCACCTTAGCGGGATCCACCGCTAAGCCTTGCTTGGATACGATATGCCCAAGAAATCTGACTTCCCTTCTCCAAAAGTGGCACTTGGAGAACTTGGCTTTTAACTGGTGTGCTCTGAGTGTGTCCATCACCTCTACCAGGTGCCTCGCATGCTCTTCCTCATCCTTGGAGAAGACTAGAATATCATCAACAAAGACCACGACAAACTTATTCAAGAACTCCCGAAACACCCTACTCATCAAATCTACAAAATACGCGGGTGCATTCGTCAAACCGAACGGCATAACAAGCCATTCAAAGAATCCGTCTGGAGTTCTGAATGCAGTCTTGTCTATACTGTCTTCAGCCACTCTGAGCTGATGAAAACCCGTAGCAAGGTCAAGCTGAGAGAAAACAGAAGCACCAACAAGTTGATCAAAGAGATCATCGATCCTTGGTAACGGGTGTCGGTTCTTCTTAGTCAGCTTATTCAACTCTCTATAATCCACACAGAGTCTAAGAGAGCCATCTGCCTTAGTTGCAAACACCACAGGCGCTCCCCATTCGGATATACTCCTTCTGATGAAGCCCTTCTCAAGCAATTCTTTCACTTGCTTGCTCAGCTCCCGTCTCTCACGCGGAGCCATATGCCGAACGGGCAAAGAAACAGGTTTAGCATTGTCTACCAGATAGATGCGAAAGTCAATCTCTCGTTTAGGGGGCAACCCCTTAACTTCTTCAAACACATCTGGATAATCTCGGACCACCCTTACAGACTGAAGGGCCTCCTCTGATGAGTCGAGAGATTCTAGATAGCATAACATGACGGGATTCTTCGGATTGCATGAAATCTCTAAGGTGTTGCCCAGGCGAGTCACAAGCCTTACAACCCTATGCTCACAATCCAGAATGGCTCCATATCTAGACAGCCAATCCATGCCCAAGATCAATCCGTATCCCCTGAAACCTAGAACATAGGCACTACACAAGAACTCAACGCTGAGTATAGAGATCCTTAGATCCTCACATATCATAGATAGATGAGCAGAACCCCCAATGGGATTCGAAACACAAACGGGATCATCCACTAAGCTAGTACTGAGGTGCAAGCTATCAACAAGATCAGATGAAATAAAGCTATGTGATGCACCGGAATCAAACAAGGTACGTACTGGAAGATCAGAGATATAAACAAGGTTCTCAACAGAAACACTACCTCTCTCGGGAACTGAAGCGGCATTGAGAGCATGAACTTGCCCTCCTGAAGATCCAGCCTGTCCTTTCTTCTTTGGGCATTCTTTGCTGAAGTGCCCAGTCTCTCCACAAGAAAAGCATCCACCACTAAGCTTCCTTTTCTTCTTCCTGCAATCCTTAGCAAAATGCCCAGCTATACCACAGTAATTGCACTTCCCCTTGCCCTTGTTGTTGCCCTTCTTGTTCTTATTCTGATTTCCTTGACTGCTTTGACCTTGGTTGCCTTTGCCTTGAGAATCAGCCTTCTTTGCCTGAGTATCGCCTGACTTGACTTCCTTCTTTCCCTCTCCCTGAAGCAGAGCCATATTGACCAAACTCTCGAAAGTGGCTCCATGCGGAATATGTGACATTGCCAAGCCCTGTAGCGGCTCATTCAATCCTCTGGCAAATCGAAGAGCCTTCTTCTCCGGGGTGTTTACTATATCCAAACCAAAGCGGGCCAGCTGATTAAACTTGTTCACATACTCCTTGATAGACATATCCCCTTGCTTTAGTGCAATGAACTTCTCCATTTGTAAATTTGCTTCAGCTGAAGATAGAAACTTGGTCACAAATCTAGCCCTCAAATCGGCCCAAGTCTCAACGGGCCTCGTCCCATTGGTGACCTCCCACCAATAGGCCGCCTCATCCTTCAGAAGCCATACGGTCAATAAGATCTTCCTCTCGTCATCTATCCCAAAGATGGCAAACAAGTCCTCCGTGTCCTTCAGCCAATTCCTAGCTTCAACGAAAGATTCTGTGCCTAGAAAATTCTTGCCCCCCATTGCCTTGAAGTCTTTACACACCTTTGTAAACTCAATCTGAGGATGCTGAGGGGGAGGAGGAGGAAGAGGAGCCTCAGCAACAGGAGGGGGAACATTAGCAACGGGAGGGGGAATATTAACTGCTGGAGGAGGGGGAGCAGGGACCACCGGAGGAGGGATATTAGGGATAGGATTCTCAACTACGGGAGGAGGAGTGGGAGTAGGGTTGGCGGGACCGGCCGCCGCCCTAGCTTCTTGGAGTCTCCTATACCAGAGTGGTACGTTCACTCCATCTGGGATGTCAAGATTCTCAGCCATACTGAAACAAAAGATAAGATAAGATCAGGTCAAGGGAACGAATGATAATGCTGATGGCTTTTGGGGATTAGCCTTAAAATAATCTAGACTTTATTTTGGAAAATACTTAGTAGGTTTTTGAAAATAGTTTTTCAAAAAAAGGGGTTTTTTTTTCAAAAGTTTTGTTCAATCTTGTTAACCTCGTGCTCTGATACCAAATGTAACACCCCACCTCCACCAGGATCACTCGTTAGAATGTACTAGCTTTGGAGGGGCGTTATTGTGAAGGTAAACATGCACAGAGATATCGCAAGACAGAATATATCAAAATAAACATAAGTAAAGCAGCGGTAGCAGATAAAAACCCATCATCATCATCTCAGAAAAACCAACATAGTCAAGTACATAATATCAAAATGTCATGATCCAAAATACAACATAAGTCTAGATACGTGATAACAAAATACATGGTAAAACATCAGTACTAATCCCCAGAAATAAAAGATAAGCCACAGCTAGCTCAGATCCATACATGAGCTATCCAAAAAGCAAGTCAAAGATCCACTAAGCAGAAGTAGTCCCTCCCTGAGAACCTGTGGGGGGGGGGGGGAAACGGAAGAAAAGAAGCGAAAGAAAACAGGTCAGTCAAAAAGACTGGTAAGCCCTACTACGATCAATCTATAAACTAATAAAGTTAACCGTATGATGGAAACTGAGATGAATATACTGGCACTAGATAAAGGTGACATCACATAGACGAGGTTAAACTTTGCACCACAGTGTACTAGCAAATCCACAAAACAGATTTTGATCCCTTAGCCCAAACTTTGGCCCAATAACATGAAGTGACCTTAGTATAAGGCCCAGCCCAACGGTCTAGTCGATCGGCTCCCTATAAACCTAACACGTCAAGTGTTGGTGTCCATACGGCCCACATGGATGTAGTCAGACTGTGCTGGGTCCACCTTCGGGTGTATCAAGCCCTAAGATGTCAACCCCAGACACCTAAGCAATAATGCACAGTCTAAGCCTACTGGTACCCGTGCCTCGAGTTTGTCCAACATCGGACTACGTGCACGTCCGTAGCCCGCCGGACCCGCACCGCTGTACCACTCAGCCGTCGCTTTTGGTCGCTTACATCAGTCCAGTAATCGTGCCCCGCCCTAACCTAGCTGTAGGTTTGTAGTGATACCAAACTGGGATTACTGCTGGAACAGACCACGTTGCTAGGGTTTCTGAGAGGGTTAAATGTGGTTTTAACCCCTCACTAATCCCGGATTAGATTAGCTAAGTGTAACCACTTATCCCCATCTAATCCTCGCATCCCCATTATTGGTTAAGTATTAGTGGGCCATGACTTAACCCTAATCATGAGGCATTAATTACTTAACGCACCCAACCTCTCACATTAGACATCCGTGGTTACCTGGGAAGATTTACACCACGTCTAGGTCTAACCTCGGGTCTTATGGTGCAACATGACCAACTACCCACATTAGACCCCACGTTGTGGTTACCTGGGAAGATTTACACCACAACTAGGTCTAACCTCGAGTTGGCCATATCATGTTATCTAATGTCATGTCCACTTCAAAACACATTTACAAGTTAACATATACTTGGGTAGACCTAACTTAATAGGTAAATTCCCAAGGGGTAGACCTAACTTAATAGGTAAATTCCCAATCTTTTAGTTTCATGTATTTTTAAGTTTACCCAAGCCCTCCCAACGTCATTATCTCGCTTACATATTCGTCATAACGTATAAGGGTATAGAAGGTAACTTGGCATAACATACATGGTGAACTTCACATGTCATAATAAACATGCATACATGTCAAACTTGCAAATCATGTCATGGTGAATTCGCATAAACATGCATAGCTTATTAAATATGCATAACATGGTAAGGTGAACATGCATAATCCATTAAACTTGCATAACATGGTAAGGTGAACATGCATAATCCATTAAACTTGCATAACATGGTAAGGTGAACATGCATAATCCATTAAACTTGCATAACATGGTGAGGTGATCTTGCATAAACATGCATAACCCATGAAACATGTAGAACATGACATAATAAGCTCGCATAAGCATGCATAACTTGTGAAACATGTAAAACATGGCATAGAAATCTCGCATATGCATGCATAACTTATGAATCACATAAAACATGACATAGTGAGTTCGCATAAGCATGCATAACTTATGAATCATATAAAACATGACATAGTGAGTTCGCATAAGCATGCATAATCAACTAAACTCACATAAATCTCAACTTTCACCAAACATTAACTTTAAAGTTTGTAAATTGAAGGTAAGAGGGCTTACAAACATAAACAAGCCACAAATCCACCAAATAAGATGAAGAAGCCCTTTTAAAAACCAAAACAAAGCCTCAAATAAGAAAACCCTTTTGCAAAATCCCAAAAACACAAACTTTAGCAAATCAAACTTGTATCTTAATGAAGTATGCAAGTTATTAAGCATTCATACAACATAGAAAAGGTTGTATGATCAACTTATCATCATAGGATTAAACTTTGAGGAAGGTGGAGGCTAGGTTTTAGGTGGAGGCCATTTGAGGATTCAAATTGACATAGTTTAGTTGCAAGATTGATTAATGAGGCTTTAGGGTAGGATTAGGGGTATATTTATAGAGAATTAGAGTGTTTTAGGCCCTAGGATTAACCCTAGATTAGGTTTGGCCCGTCAGATCTCAGAATTCTCCAGAACCAGGCCACATGACCCAACCCAAATCAGAAATGGTGCACCAGGCTGAACTGCCTGGGCACCCCCTGTCGACAGGGCTGTCGACAGGGCAGTCGACACCCTGGGTGCCCTGTCGACATGCCTGTCGACATGGGCCCCCTGGCGGGAATTTTCCCACCTAATCCAGATTAGCCCTAATCCCTGTTTTTAATTTGAAATTTAAATCTGTTTTTAGTATAGAAGTTTCTGAAAACTTCAATGGGCCTTAACCGGGTCATACGGACTCCGATTTTCGAAAACTCGGACTCTATTTCGCGTATTTTTCCAAGACGAACGCAATGGCATAGCCCGTTTCCCCTGATTCTGATTTTTGAATTAAATTCTGCCTCGATTTATGTTATAACAGTTTATTGAAAATACGGGTTGTTATAGGATCTAGAGAGGGATTACTAGATTCTAGTGACAATAACTCTAAACCTAAAAGGCAGTTGTAAGTGTTTGGAGAAAGCTGGATAGGAGCAACATTTAAATGTCGTAGGAATTGGGCGATTAAATCTGGAAGAGGGATAAAATCTCTATGCCAAATATGGATGGCGGTATAAGCAAAATACCCTTCAGGAGGGGATGTGATAGTATCGGGTTTGCATGAAGGAATGACCTCCACTCCAGAAATGTTGAAGTCTTGGAGAATGGCACCAACTACCTCTTGCAAGGTGATTAAAGATTGTTTTTCAGTAGCACTAATCTTCCTTGAAGACGAAGATTCGGGTGGTAAAGTGAAATTTTTAACGGGTTTAGTTGTGGAGTGTTTCCTTCCCATGATGCTAGGTATTATTTGCTCATTTCACTAATCAGCATAATCTTATATGAAGAAATAGAAAATAGTTTCTAATTTTTGGCATGCATTCTAAAATAAAAATATGCATTTGCATCGAACCACGTGACATGTGCTTTCGGAAAAACGAGGAACAAAAGAAACGTTCAATTTTATTGTCAATCAAATGGAATTGATTAGAGAAGATTGAATTTTGCAATAAAGTCGAAACCAATTTGCACTAATCAACCCAACAGTTGCATCAACTTAGTCAACTAGTCTTGCTTGATGGTTAAACGAATAATTCAGTTGGATAATTAATTTTTGCATACTAACAATTTTCTGAAACCACCCAGTCAAAACCAAAGAGAAAATTATTATGCACAAATTCGAGTTATACAGTTAAACTATCAAAAAATTAATGGTGGTTGTGGGACTAAATTGGTAAACACTTCAAATCATTTCGAAGGAAATAAAGTAAAGCTTACCTCGATCAATGCGAGTTATGAATATGTGAAAATGTTCTAGGAAATTTTAAATGCAGGAGGTTGATGAGGAAAAACAACAGAAGCTCACAAGAGAAAGCGAGACAAATATTTATAAGTTGGAGGAAGCAGGTGTTCGAGCCACTGACTTGAAAAGTCAAAAGTACTCCTTCACTGGTGGGAGGGAAAATGTTACTACCAAAATTCGATACCGAAACCAGAGAGGCATAGGGGTATCGTGAAGGGATCGGTAACAAAGAAAAAACCTTAGAGAGAATTAAGGCAACACCAAAAGCAAAGAGTAAGAGCCATGACGGTGAAGGCCGATACCGAAACAACAAGGGTAGAGGTATAGAAGAAAACATCAAAACAAGAGTTTGGCAGATATGCTATTGATACCAACAAAGGAGAGTAAAAGAGCTTCGTACCGATACAAAGAAGATGGCAACGAAGGCACGGTACCGAGACCAACGTGCAACAAGCAATCTAACATGGTATCAATACCAAACACTGAAGGCAGAAACAAATGATTTAATACCAAAGAAAAGCAAAAAAAAAAAGGCACGAAGTCGATACTGGAAATCAATATCTCAAGTAACGAAGACGAGACCAAGCACAAGGAATGAAAGCAATCAATTCGACAACAAATACACAAGCTTCGAGTTTGATACCGAATACATGGAATGGAAGCAAAAAAAACGCTATCAACACCAACATGCTTGATGTTGATACTACTACATAAAGGCGACACTTGAGTTACAAAGAAAAGAGTATGAAAGCAATACCCAATTACTATGCGAAAGCATAGAGGCAGTGTCCGGAAATACAAGCAATACAGGATCGAAACCGACACCCAAAGCACAAAAGCAGGTCGATACCGATACTAAGTAACTGCTACTGAAGCCAGGAGCTCTTGGAACTGGGCTTCTCACTTGATCGCTACTAAAGGGTGCCCAAATCCTCTATAAACAAGACCCCAGGGGTCACATTTTGGGGGACTTCTCCTCATTCTAAAATCTTGTACTCATTCCTAAGAGACAAAACCCTAATTTATAAATTGATTTAGGGATTTATTATGTACTCAATCAAGTGAGCAGTAAAAGAGAACACTTGGCATCAACTCTCGATTATACTTGTCTTTTGTCCATTAATTCGAATCCAAGCCTTCTACTTAGAGATAATAACCAAACTACCCCCAATGAGCCATCTATCTCCAGTTAGGAACGAGCTTACAGTGCCCTATCCCGGGATAACTGTTGACTCTTAAGTCTCATAAGCATGATACTTGCCTCTTTGGGGGCAAGTAACTAATCTTCGAGCTTAGAGTCTTGATATCTAAGGAACGAAAAGTTAAATCAAACTTTTTGGAGCTAGATTACACCTAGGTTCCCATAGGTCCACAACCATAATCCTTTATTCCAGTGTTGACTACACAGTGGATAAACAAAATCAAAACCTAAAATAGTAGATCTACGTAAAATTTTGTAAATCAAGTATTATACTTGTCCCTTCTTTCGCAATTTTGAAATTTGATTTCGATTTGTTAATTCGAGTCGGATCTGATAGTATCGACCTTGAGCTCTCCAAATGTTGAGCCTCTAGAGGAATCCACTGTAACGTCAACATCTGTAATATATAATAAGTGAACACATGTATATTCATATATGTAAATACTTAGCTAATAATCTTAAGATTGTTTTGCTAAACAGATATAAGCTTATCCCAAACATTATGCATAGATTTTATTCAGCGATTAAAAATTTAATCAACATAATTGTTGAATAACCTGAAATTATTTATGTACGCAAATGATCTACATAATATTTTAATTTCTCCAAGTGACTAGATCAATAATGAGAATAAACAATATTTTTTGGATGCGTACTACGAACTAATGGAAGGATAAACCTTCAATATTTGATATATAATATATTTTTTAGCATCAATATCATAGTGGATTTAAATAAGAATCCAAAAAAATTATTGTTTAATGTGGCAATGTTCGTCAGCATTGAAATGGAGAATGAAATAGATTTAAGTTCATTTTATTTATCAAGAATAATTAATATATGCAATGATGAAAAATATTAATTAACTTAAGTAAATTATTAATAATGTCTCAAGTAAACTTGCTTCGATGTATATTTACGCCTTAAAGAACAAAAAAAATTCAAATCATATCTGAAGTATGGCAGACATGTCAATCCAAAATATTTTCAGAATAACTAGTAAAGGTACAAAATCAAGGAGAAGAGTGTTCTTGAAAAAAAAACTGAATGGTACTTTGGAAAAGAATCTTGATGTAATTATCAAATAACCCTAAAAGCGGTTTAGTAAACATGGTAAATAGACAAATCTCAAAATTATGTCTAGAACTAACAGGAAATTATCATCGATGATGAATTAGTAAATAATAGAGCGATTATATGTATAAATAGATTAACAATCTTGTATTAGAGAAAAACTTGATTACCATCATGAATCTTAAGGAGAAATGTGGAGATGTACTCTACAAGATATAAGCAGAAATAGACATATGTACACTCATATACATGCATACATACATACATACATACATACATACATACATACATACATACATGCATATATATATATGTATGTATATGTATGTATGTTGGCAAAAGCAAACTAAAATTACTAAAATCCATATAGTGTCAACAACCTCTTAAATGCCAAGGGCGTGATGATTTTAAATATAATCGAACCGTTTGAAGTAGTGAAAATGTTTAAAGACATAAAATATGTGAAGAAATAAATAGTTTGTTAAATCATACAAAATGATGAAAATATATAACTTTTTGAAGAATACACATACCTTTGTTTGTTGTAAAGAACATAATGCATATAATAATGCATGACAACCTTCTTTCAAGTATCGTTGTAGTGTAAAACTTTAACGGTGATGCTTTTGTAGTTGCCTTCTTCTTCCTCCTTCCTAACCCAATAGGCTTTCTCAGAATTATTATTTTTTGACTTTAATTTTCTTAACGTGTGTCTAAGTTTTGTTACACTTATATTGATCACAATATTTGTAGTTAATTAAAATTAACAAGACAAGTATTCAAACTTAAAGCCAAAAATATATAATTAGATCATCTCCAACCCTTCACAATGTAATTCCTGTTAGAACCATTGTCAGTACACGATTGTATTACAATTTTAGATTGTTTGTCAATACATGATTATATTACAATGTTATATCTTTTGTCAATCAACAATCAGTGTTACTCAGATATGTAGCGATTGTTACGTTAAACTGTGTTTATAACAACGATAGAAAGTTGCAACCGAACATGCAATAAAAGGAACGGTACAAAGACGGTAACCAGCAAATAAGAAAGGAGATCCTTTCAATTTTGTCCGAGTCCAGAATGCAGATTTCTGTTTTCTTGAAACAATATTGTTGTCGTATGCATTGGCTGACGTAATTTTAATTTGTTTCTCAGGATAAAACGGATCAGCCCCGTAGTGTAGTGCTAGCAAACGGAGCTCTAACGAACTGAAGTAAAATATAGAAACTAGAACAGAGGTGTACTCTGAAGAAGAAGTAGCAGATTGAAAAGAATAGCTGATGTGTATTCTATCTCATTTTTGGGCCATGTATTTATAGGTTGGAGGAGATGTCTATCTGAACATTAATGACCCTTGAAAAGGTTGCGACCCTTTAACCAAGCGGTGCATGAATGTGGGTACACATTTAAAATGAAACGGTTGTATCCATTCAATTGAACAAACATGACAGATAAAAAAAGATTAAAGTAACTCGTTTCAGCACAGCAGGCCCAAGCTGCAATCAACGGCTTATTTAACCATGAAACCCCAAGAGTTCCAAGGCGCAAAGCCCATTTTTTGCCACTAATATAATATTGTGTCATGGACTCTAAGAGTCCCAAGGCGTAAAGCCAAATTCTTAATACTAATATAATATTGTGTCGTGGACCTCAAGAGTCCCAAGGCACTAAACCCATTTTTTGACACTAATATAATATTGCATCTTGGCTTAGCCACACTATGTTTACAAGCTCTCTTCTCCTTTATTTGTATAAGCTTATAGAGAAGTGTTTACTCATATTTCATAATGTGGGACTTTTGTTTGCTTTCCTCTCTTCTTCCAAAATTCCTCTTTCTCTTGCTCGTTCATTTCCAATAATTCCTACGTGGCACCATGGGTTAGACAACACTACGCCATAGATGGCCTACGGCAACCCAGAGAAGTGATGTAGTAGGTGCCAAAATTTGTTGCTATAGGTCTGTGGCAACACTTTTTTGGGGTTGCCTTTTGCCGCGTTGCATTAGAGTCAAAGGCAACACCTTTGCGACCCTACGGTAACATCAGTATAGGTATTGCCATAGGTACCACTAGAACAAAAAATACCCTTTCACAACTGCCAAAAACAGTTGTAATATGTCTAGTACAGCTGGCAATCGTAATAAAGTCAACCTTTTTACAACTGTTTCTAGCAGTTGTTAATACAGCTGTTAAAAGTAATTATACCTCAACTGCTATTAATCAATGATTTCGTAATATTATAATAAATACTATTATAACACATTATTTTATTCAAATAAATATTTTATTTCAACATTTCAAATGGTACAAACTTTTTGACTCCACTATTGTACATTCGCTCGTATATTACACAATCATTCATACTTTCATACATTCCTCACTACATTGTCACTCGATTCACTCACATACATTCATGATAACTTCCAAGCAACAATAAAGATTCACAAACAAATGTGATCACTTACATTATCTGAAAGTGTCATTGCTCGCAAACGCAACTTCTCTAGCTCAATCATGAATTGCTACAAAAAAGAATTCACATTCTTAAATGACTAGTAATTACATATTCACAATATTGAAGTGTATAACAATACACATATTGTGACACATAGTGTAGAAATAACTGTAAGTATTAAGCATAGTAACATCAACTTGCAAACATGGCTCTGAACAACTCTCCTCCCATGTAATATGGTTAATCATAGAAGCTGTCATATAAATAGATAATTCATGTTTGATTCAAAGTAGTTCATAAGAAGGTGCAAGCCATATAATTATGATCCTAAGTTGACTTATAGACTGCAATTGAAAGCACAAGTTGTTTAGCAATATGTGCACTAACAACTGCACTATAACTGAACTGAAGTCACAGGGCACCCAACTAGACAAACGTGATATGTTTCAATTAGTTTGGAGTAATTTCACATGTGAAGATAGAATATCTATGTTCTGTTATTACCTGAAGAAACATCATTTTGCTGTTGAATCACTTCTGAGCCAACAAACTGTCAATTTCAACTGAGTTCTTTCAGTGGTAAGCATAATGAATCTGATATGCTTGGAAAATAATACACTTTCTCTAAAGAATCGGGTTTAAGCCTTAAATAAGGAAACATGATATGCATTTATAACACATATTACTACTAGTAAATACTTTAAGACATTAACCTTACATGAAAGCATTTCAACTGTGCAATCTACGCTTGTTGGAGCCACCCTCAGATCCATTACAGGAACCACATCAGAGTTCAATAGCTGAATTTTAGGTAAAGTACACCTGATCAAAAATTCAAGTTTCTTCAGAAAACCACTATCCTTGCATCTGTAAAAACCTCATCTATCAAAAATTTCCTAAAGCAGTTCATTCTCCGGTTCAACAATCTATATGCTAGTATCGATACGTAATATTGGGGCCAGGAAATTAAATAAAATCAAGGACAACCTAAGAAAGAATCGCTAACCTGAGCATGCTTCAGAAAACCACTAGCAAGAACACGTTTGAACTTTGAAACAGTCTAGCCGAATTAGCTGGGCCCATGTTGATGTTATCAGCAACCCACACACTTTGGATATCTTCCTTGACGTTTCTGGACATTCCTTGTCCTGAAAAAAAAATGTATATAAGTTTGTGGACTAATAAGGCCAGCACCATAATCAAATGAATACTTCACTGAAGCATTGTAACCATTGTCACATAAATAAAGTAATACAGCACCCTATTCTACCTTGATAAGATTTACTAAACTATCGACAAACAATTCTGTCTACTTCTATTACAGTGGACCAAACACCCCAATTTTTTTATTTAAAAAAAAAGATATATATGTTCTTTGCGTAACCAGATCCTCCCAACTGATCATATATATATATTTAATTACAATACTAAGTGCATGCTTGTGTCTTTCATTGAAATGCATAGTCTTGACTCAAAATAACTGCAACACAATTGCATACCTGCCATGTCGTGATCCTTCTACTAGTTAAAGTTTCAGAAACCTTACTATTGGAAATCCTGATACACTCCACCCTTGAATTTTCCTTTAAACTTCCAGTGCTGCGAATATGAAAGTAAGAACAGTTGACAAAATTATTAAACACAACGTCATTTGGCTTTGCATATTTGTTTCTATTTCAATGAAAAAGTGACCTAGAACTTTTGACCAGTCATCAAAATTTTACAAAAAATCCACATATACATATAACTATAAGCCTTAAAATATATCATATGATATTCAAATGGTATGAAATATGAATTTTAACATTACCTAAGACAGTGGTCAGGTCCACAGGTGATCTTGCTAGCATTCATACCAGAGCAGCCTTTTGAAATTGTTATGCAGTCGTCACCTGTATATATGTATAATACTTATATAAGCTCTAATATCGTTTGCAAAGGGAATGCTATATATACTGTTCAAAACAAAAGGAGGTTTGCCAACAAAGGGAAGACTATAACATGAAATTGCTATACTTACCAAGAGTAGCACCCATACTGTACGCCGAAGAAGATTAATCCTGCCAACCAAGATCTAGTTTTGCAAAATTGGAGTAAAAGGGAAAATTGAAACTGAAACTATGACGTTATTTCAAAGGACAGTGGCCAGGATGATGTGAATTGCCGACGGATTCAATTTATGTTTAAATATAGTTTAGGTGGAAGAAAAAGGTAAAAGGGGGGAACGGGAGGAGACCACCATCGTAGCAACACAGGTGAGGAGATGGGCACAGTTTCCTTTTGTGGAAATTAAATCGGGGAGTGCGGGGAAAAATTGGAAGAAGCCAAAGAGGAAAGATCAAGATTAGGGTTAGTATTTGGGAAGGAGGTAGAAGAAACGTGAGCTGAGGAAAATGAAATTGAAAATCAGATCGCCTCATTTACCTTTCAACGGGAAAACGAATATTTGGGGGGAAAAAGAAATTGAAAATCAGATGGTCTCATTTAGCTTGCAGCGGGAAAATGAAAATTTGGAGGAAAATCATACTGACGCGGATTGCTAAAGTAGGTCGTTGGATCATTTTCACATGGATTGATAATTTTTTTTTTTTTTATTTGAGTATACCTGTAGCTACTGCAACACAGTGTTATATCTGTTCTAACACCTTGAAGGGTGTGTTGCAATAGATAAAAATCAGCATAGCAAATGCAACATTGTAGCTAGCAACACCGTGGATTTTCGTTGTGATAGGCCATCTATGGCGTAGTACAGTGTAGAATTATTTTATTAAAAGATTTATTGCATGTTATAACAAAATTATTTTAGTTGCTCCAATGCAAACAAGTTTAAATGTTAAAAATAGTGTATGTGTCAAAAAAAAAAACAAGTGGTTAATAAACTTTAACATTGTGAAATACAATGTCTAGAGAACTGGACATTTCATTTTACAATGTCTAACAAAAATATTGCCATATCATATTGCACATTCCATTAACATCAGCATTAGAGACTAAAAATTGGATGAAACGGTTAATTATCGATGTGTCATTTAATTTACATCAAAATAACATAAATAACATGTGGATTGGAGATGCTTTGAGGGGACACATGTAAGTATATTATAATATCCACTTTTAAGTTTCCCATTGAGGTTTTCTATGTTTGAAGGCTGATTCAAAAATATCAAAATTTCTCAGTTTCGATAAACTTATTTCATATTATCGCACGGTATCTTCTAAATATTTGATGAAACCGACAAAAGAAAGCATAATGGGAATCCAGTTCAAGTAATACTCGTCACCAACCAAGAACAGGAACTAAACAATGAATGCATGCGCAGTCTACTGTGATAAGCATGTGTCAGTAACTAAAAACAAGGACAAAATCAATGTGCAATTAAATAATATATCAACCAAAGAAAGAACGGCCAAACAATCCAAATCAGAGATAGACTGAGGTAGCTAGGTAACATGGGACAAAAGATTGCACAACCCTACCATGTTAAGCTGCACATGGCTTCCTGGCTTTACTCTTTCACCCTCTTACGTTTGTCATTTCAATTCTTATATATATATAAATCTCTGCTTTGGAGGCTTATTACAAACGTACGTGTATGTGTATATGGACCAATGCACGACTACTACTTGGTTGGATATAAGCTTTTTGTATATATATATGCACCATTTGTCTACTGAATCAACTATGAATTCACCTTTTAGCAAACGCCAGAGAAAAATGCATATTCATTCCATACACCACCAGTAGAGCTTGTATGAAGATGAAGTTACATTTTGATTACCGTTTAATGTCAAGGTTTAAAACGTATGATAGTCGTAGTGTAGGAATCACAATGAAGCTTCAGTATAGGTACTTACTACAAGTGAGAAATTATGATAAAATGACTTTGAATTGGTGCCATTAGCTCTTAATTCCCTTTATTCCTGCATGTGCAAGGGCACTAGGTAGGTGTATGTATAATATACATTTACTCTTTTCATATACTTCTGTAGTTTATTCACATTTAAATTGTGATATACACACACACGCTTTCTTAGAAGAGAATGCATAATATTATAACAACTAATATATGACTTGCGCTGAATAATACATACAGATTGGTATGTTCATTTTATATAATTTGCTTCTATGCCAAACCTCATACATGAAATTCAACTAAAGCAAGCAACAGAAACTGAATAAATCAAATAATATTCTTTCATGTTTAAGGCACATAGTTGAAATTTATGGATAGAAATCATAAGTGGTCTCTGACCTGTGAGTAAACACGCGTAACTCTTAAAAAGTGAAACCAAAGAATATGCCTTTGTAGTTTATACTATTAAAGCATGTTATTATTTGACCAGTGGAACCCAATAATTCAAAAATACAGTGAACAAGGCTGATTACCAACTTGAAAAAAATGATAAACACCGATCTAAATATGCTATGTCTATTGCAATGGATATTATATGACACCACCTATTCCGTGGCACCCCTTTTGCATTCTAATAATAACAATTTATTTATGTTTAAATAATGTGTGAATATTAGAGAATTAAGGTTAGTGGAAGGAAAAAGAAAGTGGATTATGTAGTGAAAATCAGGGTTATCTCTATTTTGAAACATCCTTATCCGTTCGTGAGCTACACCAATCCAAATACAACAAAAATTTGTTGATGTTCGATGCACATATATATTTTCATCTATCCAAAATTTAAATTTGATCCGACATTTGTAATATTTTCAAAATCATAGCTCAATTATTTACTGTCCAGACATCTATTCGAACTATCAAATTTAAATATTAAATATACTATTTTATGAAATAGTGTTAAATACACTTTACTTTCTTTTCTTTTGTATAATAAAAAAGCATCATGTTTTGAATACACGTCAAGTAACCACTTTTTTTCAAATAAAAGATAATTTACCATTATTGATTTAACAACTGCTGAATTATCTGTATATTAATATTGGATATAGCAATCTACCAGTAATGAAATCACTAAATAATTTTAATTTACCAGTAAGAACAATATAGTAGCGGTATTTGTAAAATGATAACGGTGAGCATTACCATGACAGTGTTAATCAATATGCCGGTGAGCACCTCATTATTTTTAAAAAATAATGACATATTTAATAGAGAAATGCTAAGCACACTCTCCTTAAGGGAGAGTGAACTTATACTTGCCACTTGATTGATGGAAATGGGTTGGCACCAATCATTAGCTATGTATGATGTAATAAATGTCAACCCATTTCCACCAATCAGGTGGCAAGTATAAGCTCACTCTCCCTTAGGGAGAGTGTGCTTAGCATTTCTCTATTTAATATATCAAATTTGTCATGTTATCTATTGCCTAATTTGAAGAAAAAAGAAGAATGAAACAGGAAACTTCCTTTTGCAAAGGATATTTCAAAGCCCATTTAAGACTAAGCCCGTGTATAGACGTAACATGGAGGACCCAGGCCATTCATATTTTGACCACTGGAAAAAGTAGTGTCGGAATAATGAGAAAAGCGTTAAACAAAAACGCAGATCGCATGTTGCAAAGCATTAGCAAACAAAATAGCATTCACGTGAATCACAAAGATAAGTAAGTACCCACCCACGTTACCAAATGCTCAGGATCGAAAATAACGGCATACGTAATATTAGCAAATCACAGAATTTTGTCACTATGCACGCCTCGAAACTTTGAACGCAGCCATGTAATATGGAAAATATCAACATGCACGTATTAGGCACCGTCCAAAAAGCATACAAATTCCCCCCTTTTTTATTTGGACGTGTCCAAATTGAAAATGATGCATTTTGCCTCAGAAAAAAAAAAAAAAAACAAAACAAAAAAAAGGTAGCAAAATGTAAAATACGCTTTCGAGGTAGGACACCATCGGTTTATTCATTGTTTTGCTAGTAGAACGGTGGAAAAACCGACCGTTAAAGTGTTCAATATGAGATTATTTATTAAAGCATATTTTAGATCATATTTTGTTTAAAAATTATAGAATACTCTAAGAGAAAATGGAAGTAATTAAAAAAAGAAAATTTAATTAAACTGAATTTTACATGTAAACCATCTTAAAACTAAAAATATACTGGCAATGTATTAATTAAAACCAGTCACAAACGCATGCATACATTTTAATTATATATCAAGTAAGATCAATGTAATATTAATGTTTAGTTATTTTACAACTCTAAATCGTTACCGGATTGAACAAATAAAAAAAGAAATGAAACAAATATAAGCTCAAACATACTGTCATGTCAATGAATATTTAATTGAAATTTAAAAGGATGCAAGAATAAGATAACTGTACACTCCATTTGGATCGGCTAGTAGATGATCTGAATGTGAACCTGATCAAAATCATAATGTTTAGTTATTTGTTGTATAGTTATGCATACTCGGGCTTATGAAAGTAATCTAAGGAACAAAATTAGACCCAAGTGATCTGGCAACAAATAGAAGTAAAAAAGGGAACATCGTATGTTATAGATCATCTATGGGTTGGACAGTTTTAACATGGTTTTGTTTCACAATAACACAATCCACTTGATGTGATTGTTTATTTTCCTTAATAGATTGCAACATCCAAAGATCAAAGTCTTCCTTAAGCACTAAACAAATGAAAATGGGAGCGCATGTATTTGAGTTGTACCTCTTTCAACAATTGAACCTCTATTTACAACAATATGTCCCTCTGCTATAGGATATGTTACTTGTAAATGAATCTACTAAGTACTTTCTTTTTTAACTTTTGGATATTTCACTATGGACACAGGATTTTCTTCTACATCATGATACTTTCCCACTTTTTCTCCAAAATGTAAATGTAAATAATGAAAACAACATGCATAATCTTTAGTTATAGACTACTTTCTAGCTAATTTATTTATCCCTTACACTTCTATCCTTGCAGGCTGATGTGCAGTTAAAGCGCTTACGGTTCTATAGCGGCGGAGATGCAAAAAAGGTGTAGCGGGGATAAAACGGAGAAATTATGGAGATATAGCGGAGGCGCAAAATAGTTCATTAGATGTAAAACCAAATATTTGAAAATTAATTAATCATCTTTATCATATTATGTGTGTACAGAAAACTAATATTAATTAATATTATATAACCCAAATCAATGAACATCATAGTTATGCATGCTAAATTTGATGAATGTAATTGATTGTTACCATATATTAGGCACTTATGTCTTAAATTTAGCCCTTAACACTACATTTAATGAATTTTTTATAAAGTGAACTAGTCAAATCAAGCTATATATATTAATACTGCTAAAACATATGCTAAAAAGCCCTGATTTATTGGATGCAGCGGAAAATAGAGGGGCTAAAAGCGAAGTTACTGTTCATCAGCGCTAAATTGATATAGCGTAGCGGTTGAAGAGCGCTATGGGCTATAGTGGGGATATTACGGGGCTTTAACTGCATACCTTACAAGTAATATATTTTATTTCTACCTATTTAAAAAATATATGCTGTATAAAAAAAAGAATCCAATCTTGTATGGCAGGCTTATGACATTATCCACTTCATTAGCTTGTATTATTCAAAATTTTATGCCTCTCTAACAAAGATAAAGCAAATCGGGTGAAATATGCAACACGTAGTTTATATCATACTTTCACTTGGGCAATTCAACAACTTTTTTCATTACTTCAATAATTCAACAACTATAATTCTTGAATGCTACATGAACTAGAAATAAGTTTATAACAAGTTACTGGCAAATTACATACGGGAAGACTCTCACATGTTGCTCGCAACTTAAATAATCATTCACATATCTCATTTTTAGAAGGCGACTACTCATTGTTTTCCAATGCTCTAGACAATAAAACTACAAGAGGTAAGAGCTTGAAATTGAAAACAAACGCAATAATATGTTGGATCTAGATTAACGAGAATTTTAATACAACACTGGTGGCTAACAAAGATATTTCAGAGAACAGTTTCCAATCACAATGCCCAAGCAATTAAATCTAACAATCCACTTCCATCAATCAGAGCAGTAAGACACATTCAGAATAAGTTTCACAAGAGAGTTTTCAGAAAATTTTCAACAAGTCTAAGAAGATAAATCATGATCCAAGATTTAAAGGAACGATTTATTTGAAATCACCTGAAGAGAAGTGAAAACTTCAAAATTCAATGAATTGAACACATAATATTTTTAATTTCTAATACAAGAAAAGTGTGAGATTCAAGATATTAAATATATTCAAATGATTTCAAACAAAACAATATCCAAGTATATGATCATGATTTCAGAATGGATTTCAGGATGTAGCACTAGAATCTATGCCAAAAAGATTTTCAACTCAAAGTAGTTAAGTCACTTAGAAAAATTTTGAACCTTTTATCAGAGCAGCAGATGATACAAAAAACAAGTAGTTATTTAAAAACATTTCCAAATCAATTCCTTTTATCTGAGTAGCACAATAACCAATTTCTAAGCATACTTGTCAAGATATTTCTGATAGTCACAACAAATGTTTCATGATCCAAGATTAAAAGGGTACAGTTTATTTGAAATCATTTGAGAGAGTACGAAAATCTCAATATTTGATGAATCAATCACACCAGATTATAAATTTTAAATCCAAGATGTGTGTGAGATTCAATAATTTAATAATTTCAAATGATTTCAATAATCAAATATTCAAGCCAAATGATCATGAAAAGATAGTGAGTTTCAAGACTAGATTTTCAAAGAATTTTTCACAATTATTTCTGATAAGCACAAGAGAATTTTTTAGAATATTTACATCAAGGTAGAGGGATATTCATGATCCAAAATTAAAACGATTTATTTGAAATGACTTGAATCAATGTAAATTTTGAGATACAATGAATCAATCACAGAAGATTAATAATTTCAATTCTAATAAGTGTGTGAGATTCAAAATATCAAAAATTTCAAATGATTCCAGACACACAAATGTTCAAAAAAATTATCACGAATAAAAATGAATTTCAAGATGTATCACAACGATTCAAGTCAAAAATTTTAATTTAGAGATAATCAAGCCAATTTAAAAATTAATGAAATCATCACAACTGAAAATTAGCAGTATGCTGTAATGAGTATAAATTTTTAAGTCTTTCCAAAGTGAATTGGAAGAAACTCAAAACAACAGAGGTGTGTGAAATTTCATTAATTTTTCAGATCTTCAAAAATTTAGAATTCAAATTAACAGTGTTAAAGATATGAGAAGAATGCTTCAGCACTATTAGGAATTCAAGACTGGAAATGATTAAAACATGAGAGTTTTATTCAAATGAAGCGAATTTCCAAAAAACCAAGAATTCTGTAATTGGAAGTTAAGAAGATCAAAAATAAAAATTATGGCAATGTCAATTTCAAATCAGAATAATCAAAAAGATAAACAAAGAAAAAACAAAGAATATTAATATAGATGAGTTTAGGGATCATACCAGAATACGGTGTGAGCAAATGAATCTCTATCTCAACAAACTTGGCTAAGGAACTCTGAATGACACAGAAACATAGAACAGTTTGTATTTAAATCTCTTTTTCATAGCAGTTCCTCAGCCTCCTCCAGTACCTAACAGTTTAGGGAATCAAGTAGTTTAACAAAATCTTTAAAACCACTCTGAAACGTGTTCATGACTTTTGGTACGCAAATCTGTTTGTACAACAATCCATTAGAATTTAATTTTGTGCCCTTAGGAACCCAAATCTGTTTGAATTTGGTCAAAATCGTTTTATTTCCATTTGGGATCCAAGTTTGTTTAAATGGTTTGTTACCAAACAAACTCTCATATTGTTTATGATTAAAAAATCCTTTGAAATTATCAGAGCTTAAATTTTCAAAACGATCTTTTCCAAAAGGTTTGAAGGATTTTTAAAACCATTTGGATTTTGTTTTTTAAAGTTATTAAATCCCAGTTTTTCACTTTGATTACAACCCAAGTCATTTGAAAAGTTTTTCAATTCATTTGAATTTTGCTTTTGAAAAAAATTATTAAGCTTTCCAAACTCAAGACCAATTCTATTTCCAATAGAAATTTGGTTTTGTAACAACATATTCAATGATTTTTCCCATTAGAAGATTTATCCAAATTTGATTCTAATCGTTGAATTTTGGATTTAATATCACTATTCCCTTTCATCAAATTCAAATTATGATTAATATTGATCATTCTTTTCTCAGCATCATTTTGTTTCAAAACGAAGTTTTCATTTTCAAGCAATTTGATTTTGGTTTTGGATTCAAAAATCTCATATTCGAATTGAATTTGTTTTTCAAATTGTTGTTTTTCAAAACTCTTTAATTTTTCAGTCTCATTTTCAAGTTCGTCCAAAATAGGTTTAGTTTTCAGCAAGTTTTGATTTTCAACAAAATCATGTTTGGAATTTTCAGTCATCTTAAAAATTTCAAATTCATTTTGCAAAAAATTATTTGTGTTTTTAGCTCAATCTCATTTTCTTTTAAAATCAAAATTTCCTTTTCCAGTTTTTGAATATTTTTATTGAAATGAACGAGATCAGTTTTCAATTTCAAACAATTTTTGCAATCCAAATTTGAAGAGTTCTTACAGTATTCAAGTTGTGATTCCAAATCATTAATTTTACTGGTCTACTCAAGATTTTTAGATTTCAGAGATGTGTTTTTCCTTAGAGTTTATCAACAGATTTAGTTAAATCGGCACACATATAAACTAAATCTTCATAGGAGAAATTTTCTGCCTAGTCGTCTGTTATGTAACACCCCACCTCCGCTAGGGTCACTCACAAAGGGAATGCACTAGGTTTGGTGAAGCATTATCGAGGTAAACATGCACAGGAATATTACAAGACAGAACATATATATAAAACAGCGGAAGTAAAACAAATTTCATTACCTTATAAAATAAGGTCTAAAGCCTTTTACATCAGAATACATCAAAACCTGTCTTGCAATAGTAAAGAAGCGTAAAACCTTTTCATAAATTATTCCCCAAATAAAACAGTAAGGTAGCCATAGCCAAGAAAAGTCCAAGCCATGCGTGATGACCTTCAAGCAGAGGAAGTCCGAACTAAATAACAGTGTTTCCTCCCTAAAAACCTGGGGGGGGGAAACGGAAGACAAAGAGGCGAAAGAAAACGGGGTCAGTCATAAAGACTGGTAAGTCCTATCTACTTCCAGCATAAAAACAGGTAAAGGTAACATGACATCATAAACTGAAAGTAAACATAAGGATGACAAAAAGATAGATAAGCTAAACCAAGATAACTGGATGAACTACTGTAGCAAGGTAAACCAAGGTATCATGATAAACTACGGTGTCAAGAATCAAGGTATCACATCGTCAGGTTTCTATCAAGTATACTATCACAAGGTATCTATCATGTATAACATCCCACAGTATCTATCATGTATATTTGCTCTGCACCTCTCGTACTAGTGTCCCCACCCGCGTCATGTGTTAACTATGAATGTCCCTTGCCCAATGTCATGTAATGGTCCATGTCAACCTGATATATAGCATATGTAGGTTTTCCCAACTCGTATGTTTCTTTCTATGTATAAGTTCAGTCCTTTGCCGTAGGCCGTACCGGCTTTCCCATGTAAATCTATACCACCTCAACGTAGTACCATTTTATCCTTGAAGTTGTTTTGGACTGCTACCCTTGATCTAGTTATGTTTTCTTACCATGAACTATCGCGTGTTCACTTAGGATTTATGCCACCTAGGACCACTAGGGATTATGCTACCTAATGAACGTTTCCGTGTCTCGGTTTGGGTTTTGGCCACCTAGGACCACTAGGGATCATGCCACCCGTCAACCATGCCCTTTATCCCACGTATGTATCGTGAATCGTTTTCCATGACTAGACGCACATGTATCTCAATGTGCCACCCGGGTTCCGTGCCAGGGCAAATCAAGAAATACGGAACTCGGTCGGGAGCTTTAGGTCGTCTGCTGATGCAGATATCAAGGTCTGTTTTTGTATCCGTGGCTATGGTCCCACGTGACCCCTCCCTCAACTACTGAAAGGCAATCCAAGAAAAATCATGTATGAGAACCACATCCCGGCCCCACTATAGCCCCACTTTCCTATGGGCCGACCTCACCCATGACTCGATAGGAAGAACATGGTCTGTTCGGGGTTCCCTGCCTTTCTGTTCGTACACAATTGACTAAAGATGGTAGGTAGTCGATGACGTGCTATCCAGGGCAAAAATCAAGTATCGTCGACTCCACGCTAATCCATCCCCGTCTTTAGGTCGCTCACATAGCAACCAAGGCATACTCTTGGCTCTTCTACCGCAGACCTTAACCTCTGTGAGGCCGGCTTTCATGGACCATCTGCCACCTCACAGAGGGATACCAAGAGTACCCTCACGTCCCCCGAAGCTACCGCTTCGTCACCCAGTTCGTTGGAGCTTTTTATCCAAGTCAGATAAGTTGCTCCTCCTCGTATACTAAGCAATGACCTACCGTATCAGGTTACTCATCTAATTATGAACTAGTCCCATGTCCTTGGCTAAGAATTATTACATAGTTATCCTTAATTAAGGTTTACCACTTAGCTTCTTTTCCCGTTATCCTTGTTAATCCCGGCTTTCCACCTAGTCCCCTGAACTAGGGTTTTGTCTAATGGGTTAAGTATTGCCATTTACGTTCATGACTTAACCTTTCTACGAATCATGTCATGATTTGGCTAAGTATTCAAGTCCAAGACCTAGCCCTACGAGTTGGTTAAGTATACCAAGAAGCTCATGACTTAACCCTATTCAATTATCAAGTCAAATTGGTTAAGTATTTGTTTGTCTTAACCCTATCAGATTATCGTGTTAGATTGGTTAAGCATAAATTATCTTAACCTCATCGGATTATCGAGTCGGATTGGTTAAGTATAGGTTAGCTTAACCCCATCCACTAATCGTATTACAATGGTTAAGCCTAATTTTAAAAGGTCTTATGACTTAACCCTATCAGGTCCACCTATTCGATTGGTTAAGTATAGGTTACTTAACCTCATCAAATCATCATGTATAATTGGTTAAGTATAAGTTACTTAACCCCATTAACTTATCATGTTAAGTTGGTTAAGTATTGGTTACTTAACCTCATGGAATTACCAAGTTTTGATTGGTTAAGTGTTTAACTTAACCCCATCGAATTACCGTGTTTAGATTAGTTAAGTGAAGGTTACTAAACCCTATCTAATTACCGTGTTTTAGATTAGTTAAGTCTAAGTTACTTAACCCCGTATAATTACCAAGTCGGATTAGTTAAGTGTAAATTACTTAACCCCATCGAATTTACCGTGTTAGATTAGTTAAGTATGGATTACTTAACCACATCCCCTAATTGTCTTATATGGTTAAGTGTCATTAAGGAACCAAGTCCGGTTTAACTTAACCTACCCATTCGTGTCATATCGGTTAAGTGTCATTAATCAAAATTTCTTAACCTTTTCATGTGGCATTAATTAGATTAATGCACCCCAACCTCTCACATTAGACTTTGTTGTGGTTACTAGTTAAGCCGGGCGGGTCCAGGTAGATTTGCACCACAACCTAGTCTAACCTCGGGTTTTAAGTGCTATGTGACCAACTACTCACATTGGGTCCTATTGTTTGTAGCCACTAGTTAAGTCGGGCGGGTCTGGGTAGATTTATGCTACAAACTCAACCCAACCTCGAGTTGGCCACTTTCATGTTTGGTCTAGTGTCTTATTACACTTACAACCCACCCATGTCTAGTTCAAGTTCCATGTTTTCCCCACGTGTCATGACCATATTTAAATGTATCATGAATGTCATGTTCTCACGTAAACCCCATGTCAAGTTTTTCATGTCATACCCACGTTTTTCCTAAGCTACCCAAACGTATTTCCAACCCAAGTGGAAGCGAGTCACATAGTAGAGTATTATGCCAACATATTGGCCACAATCATGCATAATATCATAAGGGAATTTGGCCACAAGCATGCATAGTTTCATAAGGGAATTTGGCCACAAACATGCATAGTATCATAAGTGAATTTGTCCACAAACTTGCATGATACATAAGGGGTTTGGGTTCATTTACATGCATAAGCCCAAAAGTCAATTCTTTGCCAATGTCTTCACAAGTCAAGTGGTTCCCAAAGGTTCATGCTAACATTCCATGGATAAAGATTCAAACTTGCAAGATATACTAGGTTAAACATAACATAAGTGGCATGATTTAGTCACTAAGCATAGCCCAAAGTCATAGGTTCAAGCAAAAGAGACATGACAAGGTTCATATAGGCTAGCATACTTATGTTTCATCACATTTTATCCCATGTCACATTAGAACCACCGTT
>JASFAX010004084.1:0-40417 GCA_030737875.1 Allium sativum | reverse complement strand
ATCAGAACACATTGACCCTTGGATCTTCAGGGCTGGTCCACACGGAATGGATTAAAATGCCTGAACACTGCGTTTCCCCGCATTATGGGGCATAAATTGGTCATACCCCGACAAGACCATCGGTCCCGGATCGACCGATATAACCGAGGCACCTCGCTATCCATCATTCACATAAGTAAAATGTCAAGGCTAGTAAAACGCTGACACAACTCCTAGCTAGAAAGAAATGCATGCCCTCCCTGCAGTCCTCTCCCGTTTCAGGTTCACACCGGGGTGTGAGGCTCGCGAATTAACGCCACACAAAGCTACGCTATATCAAAGCCGTGCTTTGATCATCAACCACAAGACTCTGCTTTTCAACAGAAGCCTTGATCATTTGCATCTCATCATGCCACACGGCAATTCACGCTATGCAACCGATGTCTACCAATCGCACAGAATGAAATCCGATGTCAGACACACATCCATTTACAAGTTCGTTCTGGGTTTGAATGAAACCGGAGGCACCTTATTCCTCCCCCATATGTCCAATACAGGGGAGAGGCCCTCGCATATCCGTCGATCTCCAAGTACGTCTAGACGATCACCACTTATTACCTTGTCTTAGGTGTACAGCCCAATCAAGACATCAGTAATCATCCAATTGATGTGAAGACCTCCGGTCTTCAACCACCGTCTTCATCCTCGACATATCGTCGAATCAGTTATTCAAAATGGGATAAACCCGGTCTTTCCGAATAACCCGCGTATATAATAAACAAGTGTTATAAAACACAACATACGCCTTATTCCAATCCAGAATATTACTTTATTCAAATATTCTTGTACTTTGGGAAAGGTTCCTATTAATTTTGTCAAAGATAAATTCTTTAAATTTATCCTTTAATCTTCCTTTGGATATCATTTCAATCTAATTAAAGATGCATTAAAACTCCACTTGGTTTTAATCTTCCCAAAAATCAATATTAACGATTGTTTAACTTAGGAAATCATATTCTGTCTTTAACTGGGTTAAAGAACCAATGTCCTTTAAAACACGGTTCACTATAAACCCAAAATCCCATTCCGTTCCATCAGCCTTTAACCGTAAATTAGCAAGTGAACAATTCCCTAAGTATTAACGCTGAAGGCCGAAACCAGCATCAGATCAATACCTAGGAAACCATTCAACTTAACTAATCTCCAGTTAGTTTATGATTTTCTTAACTCCACTGGGTCTAAGAACAGTATTATTAAAGATACCATTCACGACAACCCAAAATCTTATTCCATTGTTAATCGGGTTAAAGAACAAGTGTTATTTAAAACACCATCCACGATAAACCCAAAGACCAATTTCAATTCCGTTCCAATTAAATATCAATTAATTGGTATACTTCATTAAATCTAAATAAAAATATTTAATCTTTTCTCCACTGGGTTCAAGAATAGTGTTAATGAAGACACCATTCACGATAAACCCAAAATCACATTTAATATTAAATACAAGGCTCTGAATAGAAAATATATCGGCTTATGTTTAGTATCAAATTCTGGAATCAACAAATACCATATTGGAATAACGATATATATATATATCTTCCAAATTCCTCCACAATATCCGTATAACCACGGAATCCAATATTGAAATATTCCGAAGATAATTTCGATTCAAATCCATTCCAATTCATATATTGGAAATTCCTGTTATTTTTAAAACCATTTCAAATCTAATTTATTTATTTAAAATATTGGATTTCATAATTCTAGTTCATGACTAGTTCATTTCGATAAAAATATATTTTTATCTTTTCAAATATGGAATTTTTCATCCCAATTCTTTCCAAATCATTTCTTATGATTATACACTAATTATTGATATTTTTAATAATATTATCAAGGCCCGTACAGTCGATTTCCATAAACAGCCATCGAACTGCACTTACAACGACCTTTTCCAAATTTGATTTGGACATAATTCCAAATCCAACCATTAGATTTCAAGTCTATAATATTCGTTAGAAAGCTCTTTTCAATACGAACCCAATGGTTCTGGTTTTAGGAGAATCCGACGGTCGGATCTCCTGTAACATCCATTTGAAGTCAATGGTTGAAATTCGCGAACTGCCGCAGCTCGGCGCGTTCTATTCAGGCCATTATATTATATATATATATAATATGTATAATATATATTTCATTGATTTCCATATAAAACGTATTTTATAAATCATTTTAAATTCGTTTTCAAAAAGAGTTCAACTTCATATTCAATTTCAAATCAAAATTGAATATTCCATATCATCGATATATAAATAAATGATAATATTTTCAAAACATTAGATTTTGAAATCAATTCCTTTTCGATATTCATTTTAAAATGAATAAAATCGATATAAATATCGTCACGTCCAAATGGCGTTAATCTAATCAAAATGGCTTTATATATTTAAATATATTCGTGTCCATCCCAAATCGGACATCAAAATCACATTTTGATCCATTACTGAATATTATTATTAAATATTCGTTATCTTTAAAATAATCGTTATTTTAAAATATTCATTCTTTCTGAACTGGAATCAGACATAGTCAATTAACATATAATTTGATTTATATGGATTTCATACAATATATTTAAACAACAACAATGATACACAATCAATCATCATCCAGAGTGCATTCTACACCGCCTAAGCATTAAATATAAATATTCAACGCTTATAACAGCCTGTCAATCGATCGATCGTCATACAGCTAATTATTGGGACCAGTGTATGTCATATATTATCCCAATACCCGTGTGGGGTTTCAATCAACAAATAATGAATTTTATTTGTGCAGTTGGGCGATATGTATCGTCCCAATCAATATCAGTCAAATGTGTGTACATAAACAAATCATCCAATTTGTTTATAGATATTTATTACGTTAAAAATTATATTTTTAACTATAAAATATTTTATTCCATTCCACATCACACACTCAACTTTCACAACACAGTCAAACAAACAAACAAGTCGTCCATGGTCTGTGGACGACGGGTGTCGGGTGCTGCTAAGCACCGTTTGCATCCTGGTATATATTTTAACTAGAAAAAAAAATAAAGCGAGAGGTTCTCACCTCGGGGATCCACTCCTACATTCTATTTCTGAACGGTTCGGATTTGCCTAAAATTCCAATGTGATCTTTTCCAGCTTCTCATAGTAAAAATCGCATTTTTAATATGATGTTTATTTTAAAAATCACATTTTTGTAATGGAACCTCATATATAAAAACCAGATATTTTTACAATGCTTCTTTCTATACAAAAATTATATTTTTATATCTCTACTTCTTATATAAAGGTCGAATTTTTATTTCGCTTCATATATAATAAAAATCGAGTTTTTTTGCCACTACTATATTCATAAAAATCGAATTTTCCTATAACTAAAAATCGAATATTTCTATAACTAAAAATCGAATTTTTTCTATAACTAAAAATCGAATTTTTCTATAACTAAAAAAAAAATCGAATTTTTTATAATAAAAAAATCGAATTTATAATTGCTAATATATATATATATATAAACTGGTTTTATACTTGCTAATATATATAAAAAGACAAGTTATAGAGTAAATGTAAATTAATAGAAAAAACTCACCTTTCTTTTTTTGTTTTTGTTTCGTAGGGGGCCCCACGGTGGACATGGTGGTTGGTGATGGTGACTGCGAGGTGCCGGAGCTAAGGGAGGCGCAGTAGACCAACGGTGGCGGCAGAAGGGTCTGAAGTGGCTCACGGCGGTAGGTTGGCAAGGGCTTGGGGGTTTGGTGGAACGAGGGTGCGGATTTGAAGGGGGAGAGAGGAGAGAGAGGCGGTGGGGAGGGTGGAGGCTGGTGGCGGCCCTTCGGGTGGTGGCGCGTCGGAGTCTGGGCGCGACGATCTGGGATGAGGGGGAGAGCGACAGAAATTTCAGAAGAGGGGGGGGGGTCAACGGGTTTTGGGATTGGATAAAAGGGGGTATATTTATATTATTATTATTATTATTATTTCTTTAATTCTCCGAAAAGTTAGATTTTAATTCGAATCCCAAACCGAGCAAAATGATTGTCGTCCCGAGCTAATTACCCCCATTCCGAACACAATGGGATATGTTTCATGACTGGTTCAGCTGTAACAGTCAGTTTTCGTCAAAATCAAAATATAAATCTATATATTGAATTTGAATGCATGTTTTAAATTACTGGGGCTACATACTAACTCTAAAAATTCCAGAAAAATTATTTCAAGCTTCGTATTGACGATACGGTCCTAACAAAACTAATTTCATCAAATTCTGAGACCGTTTGAAAAATGGTCATTTTCTGGTCGATCGAAATTGACTAAAACTATCAAAACATATTTTCTTTTGCCACACTCACATATTGATTCCATAAATTACGAATTTTGGAATCTAGCAATAACTTGACATCTTGGATCCAACAAAAGTGGTTTAGTCGAAAACAGAGGACGTTTGCAAAATTTCCATTTTTAAGGGCTATATTCTGCGTAGCAACTATTCTGAAATTTCAACTGGGCATAACTTTTTATTCCCGCTATGAAATTTCAATTTTTCAGATTCATTGGAAATATATTTTCAAATATTTTTGGTTTCGCTAAAATCCGATTTATTTTGAATCCTGTACATTCATTTGAAATTTGAAATAGAATTTTTGAACTACCGCACCATTTTCAATTCCTTTTATAATTAAAATAAAATATTTATATTCTAATGTCGATTCAAATAAATATATACGTTCTAATTCTATTCAAAATAAATTTCCCACCGTTATTATTTAAAATAGTTCATTTTAAATATCCAACATTCATTAAAATTGTCAAAATAAAATTTTTAAATTGATCCTGATTTTTCGGGTTGTTACAATCTCCCCCACTTAAAATCTTTTCGTCCTCGAAAAGGTACGGAGCTGAAAGTTGTTTAACTAACCAACTCAACTTTTAGTTTGGCTTTCATTCTTCAACTTTTCAGTTTCTAAGAATTTCTAATTTTTCAAAAGTTTGGCTAATACCCTAAATTTTTGAAAAATTTCGCCATAACCTCCTTTGTCCAGAAGCACCGGGAAAATCCCCAAACCGCCACATAGGCCTCTCTAATCAAAAAGAAAAAGAAACAGCCAAGCGGCTAGCCAATCGGCTCATAAAATCATCAAAAACCCCAAGAAATACAACATTGTACCTATTTGTCGGGCAAGCAATTTTATTCCTCTTCTCTAGCCTCCTTGCTATGACATGTTCAATGTATATACATGTATATGTATGCAATTTCAAACAATTTTCAAGTCAGTTTAACATTTCATTGGATTTGGCTAAATTTAACTTTCATGTACATATTAGTTTCAATAATCTCATTAGGTAAACTAATAATCAATCAATTAGTGGATTATCGTTTCAAACATATAACTTTAATACATAGTCAAAAATCATGTTTTTGATGCCAAATCACAACAAATAATCCTATCTAGTTTTGGTTCTCACACCAGTCAATTGGAAATATATAAATATCCCACTCTCAACACTCGAATATAAACTACTGATGCTGACATGTCAATCACCAGTATCATCAGAGTCATCTCCGGGCGACTAGAGTGTGATTCTATATCTATCTAGTATATTAAGACTTCGTATACACGTGGATCAGACATATATGCAAAATCTTTATATACCTGATTATCCAAATCAATTTAAAAAATAAATATTCAAATACGAATAATAAAGTTTAAATTTTCAAAACAAAATTTGTTTTCAATTTTATTTGAAAACTACTCTCTTCCGACTCATTCTGAGATACTACTGATCCCATCTCTAATGAGTCATTCTCATTGGATATTACTAATCCAATCTTTGATGAATTCTTTCGTTTGGTTCTAACGTGTCTGGTTCTCAGAGCTCTGTAAACCAAAGCTCTGATACCAAATGAAGCGACCTGAACTTCCCTGTGAAGGAAAGCCCGGATTGACTTTCAGAACACGACAAATCGGAACACAAACAGAATAACATTACATTGCTTATTACAACAATTCCATTAGAATACAAGAATATACAGAGTATGAATAAATATTACACATCATAAAATATTAGAGATTAAAATACATTACATAGCAGCGGAAAAATAATACAAAACACAACTGAAAGTAATACACGGATACAGAGCTTTCCGGATATCGTTCCAGCTGTAAATCAGGATCCTATGAATATAAATCTGCAAAACCAAAACTACTATCTGCCCGTGCGGAAATAGGGGCACCTAGAGTTTAGATTGAAACAATAAACTCCAGGTCAGTCATGTGACTGGTGTGAGAACTAAAATAGTTATTTAAAACTTTACTTTAAATCAGATATATCAAGGGACCACGCCATATAACACGGAACGGGTTTCCTCCCAAGAAAACCAAGGCATATAACAAAACAGCGCAATGCTTTTTAGAAAAATGAAGCTATTATAAGACCCAGGTCCCATAACACAATGCAACGCAAGCCGGAGGATAGGGTTTTCTCTTATAATAGCCAAACATGCTTGGTACGTTAAAACAAATCATTTGATACTATTATAAGTGCATAGTGTATAAAAAAACTTCAAATATAAATGTATCAATCCTAGACGGCATGGGTACCATATATCATGTCGCCAATACTAGGCTCTACAATCAAAACCGCAATTGTCACGTATTGGAAGTTGGATTCCCATCTGTGAACCAAGGCAAGGGATCGTCCTTACCGCTTCGAGACAATCTAGCCTACCATGTCTCAAGATCAGAACGCATCGACCCTTGGATTTTCAGGACCGGTCCACACGGAGTGGATTAAAATGCCTAAACATTGTGTTTCCCTACACTATGGGGCGTAAACTGGTCATACCCCGACCAGACCATCGGTCCCGGAATGACCGATATAACCGAGGCGCCTCGCTATCCATCATCCACATAAGTAAATGGGCTAGTAAAACGCTAACACCACTCCTAGCCAGAAAGAAACGCATGCCCTCCCTGCAGTCCTCTCCCGTTTCTGGTTCACACCGGGGTGTGAGGCTTGCGAATTAACACCACAGAAAGCTATGCTATATCAAAGCCGTGCTTTGATCATCAACCACAAGACTCTGCTTTTCAACAGAAGCCTTGATCATTTGCATCTCAGCATGCCACACAGGCAATTCACACTATGCAACCGTTGTCTATCAATCACACAGAATGAAATCCGATGTCAGACACACATCCATTTACAAGTTCATTCTGGGTCTGAACGAAATCAGAGGCACCTTATTCCTCCCCCATATGTCCAATAAGGGAAAGGCCCTCGCTTATCCGTCGATCTCCAAATACGTCTAGAAGATCACCACTTATTACCTTGTCTTAGGTGTACATCCTAATCAAGACATCAGTAACCATCCAAACGATGTGAAGACATCCGGTCTTCAACCACCGTCTTCATCCTCGATATATTGTTGAATCAGTTATTCAGAATGGGATAAACCCGGTCTTTCCAAATAACTCGCGTATATAATAAACAAGTGCTATAAAACACAACATACGCCTTATTCCAATCCAGAATATTCCTTTTTTCAAATATTCTTATACTTTGGGAAAGGTTCCTACTAATTTTATCAAAGTTAAGTTCTTTAAATTTATTCTTTAATCTTCCTTTGGATGTCATTTCAATCTAACTAAAGATGCATTAAAACTCCACTTGGTTTTAATCTTCCTAAAAATCAATATTAACGATTGTTTAACTTAGGAAATCATATCCTGTCTTTAACTGGGTTAAAGAACCAATGTCCTTAAAACATGGTTCACTATAAACCCAAAATCCCATTCCATCAGTCTTTAACTGTAAATAAGCAATTGAACAATTCCCTAAGTATTAACCCCGAAGGCCAAAATCAACATCAGATTAATACCCAGGAACCATTCAACTTAACTATTCTCCAGTTAGTTTATGATTTTTCTTAACTCCACTGGGTCTAAGAACAGTATTATTAAAGATACCACTCACGACAACCCAAACTCTTATTCCATTGTTAATCGAGTTAAAGAGCAAGTGTTATTTAAAACACCGTTCACAATAAACCCAAAGACCAATTTGAATTCCATTCCAATTAAATATCAATTAATTGTATACTTCATTAAATCTAAATAAAAAGATTTAATTTTTTCTCCACTGGGTTCAAGAACAGTGTTAATGAAGACACCATTCACGACAAACCCAAAATCACATTTAATATTAAATACAAGGCTCTAAATAGAAAATATATCAGCTTATATTCAGTATCAAATTCTGGAATCAACAAATACCGTATGGGAATAACTATATATATATCTTCCAAATTCCTCCATAATATCCGTATAACCACGGAATCAAATATCGAAATATGTCGAAGATAATTTCGATTCAAATCCATTCCAATTCATATATTGGAAATTCCTGTTATTTTTAAAACCATTTCAAATCCAATTTATTTATTTAAAAATATTGGATTTCATAATTCTAGTTCATGACTAGTTCATTTCGATAAAAATATATTTTTATCTTTTCAAATATGGAATTTTTCATCCCAATTCTTTCCAAATCATTTCTTATGTTTTTACACTAATTATTGATATTTTTAATAATTTTATCAAGGCCCATACAGTCGATTTCCATAAACGGCCATCGAACTGCACTTACAACGACCTTTTCCAAATTTGATTTGGACATAATTCCAAATACAACCGTTAGATTTCAAATCTCTAATATTCGTTAGAAAGCTCTTTTCAATACGAACCCAACGGTTTCGTTTTTAGGAGAATCCGACGGTCGGATCTCTCGTAACATCCATTCGAAGTCAATGGTCGAAATTCGTGAACTACCGCAGCGCGGCGCATTCTATTCAGGCCATTATATTATATATATAATATGTATAATATATATTTCATCAATTTCCATTTAAAACGTATTTTATAATTCGTTTTAAATTCGTTTTCAAAACGAGTTCAACTTCATATTCAATTTCAAATCAAAATTGAATATTCCATATCATCGATATATAAATAAATGATAATATTTTCAAAACATTAGATTTTGAAATCAATTCCTTTTCGATATTCATTATAAAAATGAATAAAATCGATATAAATATCGTTCACGTCCAAATGGCGTTAATATAATCAAAAACGGCTTTATATATTTAAATATATTCGTGTCCATCCCAAATCGGACATCAAAATCACATTTTGATCCATTACTAAATATTATTTTTAAATATTCGTTATCTTTAAAATAATCGTTATTTTAAAATATTCATTCTTTCTAAACTAGAATCAGACACAGTCAATTACCATATAATTTGATTTATATGGATTTCATACAATATATTTACACAACAACAATGATACACAATCAATCATCATCCAGAGTGCATTCTACACTACCTAAGCATTAAATATAAATATTCAACACTTACAACAGCCTATCAATCGATCGATCGACATACAGCTAATCATTGGGACTAGTGTATGTCATATATCATCCCAATACCCGTGTGGGGTTTCAATCAACAAATAATGAATTTTATTTGTGCAGTTGGGCGATGTGTAAAATTTATCGTCCCAATCAATATCAGTCAAATGTGTGTACATAAACAAATCATCCGATTTGTTTATAGATATTTATTACGTTAAAAATTATATTTTTAACTATAAAATATTTTATTCCATTCCATATCACACACTCAACTTTCACAACACAGTCAAACAAACAAACAAGTCGTCCATGGTCTGTGGACGACGGGTGTTGGGTGCTGCTAAGCACCGTCTGCATCCTAGTATATATTTTAACTAGAAAATAAAAATAAAGTGAGAAGTTCTCACCTCGGGGACCCACTCCTCCATTCTATTTCTGAACGGTTCGGATTTGCCTAAAATTCCAATGCGATCTTTTCCCGCTGCTCATAGTAAAAATCGCATTTTTAATATGATGTTTATTTTAAAAATCACATTTTTATAATGGCACCTCATATATAAAAACCATATATTTTTACAATGCTTCTTTCTATACAAGAATTGTATTTTTATATCTCTACTTCTTATATAAAGGTCGAATTTTTATTTCGCTTCATATATAATAAAAATCAAATTTTATGCCACTACAATATACATAAAAATCGAAGTTTTCTATAACTAAAAATCAAATTTTTTTATAACTGAAAATCGAATTTTTTCTATAACTAAAAATCGATTTTTTCTATAACTAAAAAAAATCGATTTTTTCTATAACAAAAAAAATCGAATTTATAATTGTTAATATATATATAGAGAGACTGGTTTTATAATTGCTAATATATATAAAAGAAACTAGTTATAGAGTAAATGGAAATTAATAGAAAAAACTCACCTTTCTTTTCTGTGTTTGGTTCGCAGGGGGGCCCACGGTGGACATGGCGGTTGGGGATGGTGGCTGCGAGATGTCGGAGCTAGGGGAGGCGCAGTAGGCCAGCGGCGGTGGAAGGAGGGTCTGAGGTGGCTCATGGCGGTGGGTTGGCTGGGGCTTGGGGGTTTGGAGGAACGAGGGTGCGGATTTGAAAGGGGAGAGAGGAGAGAGAGGTGGTGGGAGGGTGGAGGCTGGTGGTGGCCCTCCGGGTGGCGGCGCGTCGGAGTCTGGGCGCGACGATCTGGAACGAGGGGGAGAGCGACATAAATTTCAAAAGAGGGGGGGTTCAACGGGTTTGGGGATTGGAGAAAAAGGGGGTATATTTATATTATTATTATTATTATTTTCTTTAATTCTCCGAAAAGTTAGATTTTAATTGGAATCCCAAACCGAGCCCAACGACTATCATCCCTAAATAATTACCCCCATTCTGAACCCAATGGAATATTGTTCGTGAGCCGGTTCGGCTTTTACGGTCAGTTTCCGTCAAAATCAAAATATAAATCTATATATTGAATTTGAACGCATGTTTTAAATTACCGGGGTCACATACTAACTCTAAAAATTCTAGAAAAATTATTTCTAGCTTCGTATTGACGATACGGTCCTAACAAAACCAATTTCGTCAAATTCTGAGACCGTTTGAAAAATGGCCATTTTCTGGTCGATCGAAATTATCTAAAACTGTCAAAACACGTTTTCTTTAGCTATGCTCACATATTGATTCCATAAATTACGAATTTTGGAATCTAGTAATAACTTGACATCCCGGATCCAACAAAAGTGGTTTCGTCGAAAATGGTGGTTATTTGCAAAATTTCCATTTTTAAGGGCTATATTCTCCATAGCGACTATTCTGAAATTTCATATGGGCATAACTTTTTATTCCCGATATGAAATTTCAATTTTTCGGATTCATTCAAATATTTTTGATTTTGCTAAAATCCGGTTTATTTTGAATCATGTACATTCATTTGAAATTTGAAATCGAATTTTCGAACTACCGCGCCATTTTCTATTCCTTTTATTATTAAAATAAAATATTTATATTCTAACGTCGATTCAAATAAATATATACGTTCTAATTCTGTTAAAAATAAATTTCCCATCGCTATTATTTAAAATAATTCATTTTAAATATCCAAAATTCATTAAAATTGCCAAAATAAAAATTTTAAATTGGTCCTGATTTTCCGGGTTATTACACATTGGCATAAGCAATTCAGATTTGACAAAAGGATAGGCACGAATCAGAATTAGGTATCGTTCTAGATCCGATTATTGTAGTCATGATTTCTATTAGATGTTTAAATCTAAATAATAACTGAACATACAGAAAAAGGACGGATCTTGTATTCTGGGATCTGATTTCTGAATTTGCTTAGCCATCCCTTGATGTAGACGTTTGATTCTCTAGTTTGTATTTTGTTTGGAGCTTTCTAACTTGATTTCTAATTTGGAGAAGATGGAGCTAGGCTAACTTAGGTATGGACAGTATGACGGCTTCATTGTGTGGTCTAGGGTTGAGGTATGGGGTGCTTATATAGAAATCTAGGTTTAATTCTAGCCTTTGGATTAGTCTAGGAGAAATCAGAGCTATCAAACCAAAGAGATGTGTCATCCAGCCAACCATAGCACGACACATAAGCCCTAACACCTTAGAAATTAGCCATTAGCCAATCAGAGAAGGCCACATCAGCTCAGGACTACAGAAATTCGTCACAGGAAGCAGATCTCAAAGGGGTCGACTTCCTACAGGGGGGGTTGACACCTATGTCGACTCCCCCTGGGGGGGGGGGGGTCGACACCCTAAGCGGGAAATTTCCCGCTCAGTCTGTTCTGTTCGAATTTTGAATTTTGAACTATTTTTTGATTTTAGTTATTATTTATATTTATTTTCTGCTTAAACTTAAAATCTTCTGAACTCCATAACTTCTTCATAAGGAGTCCGATTCATGCAAAATCGGACTCTATCTCAAGCAAAATTCCGAGACAAACGCAATGGCGTAACCCGTTTTACCCAATTATTCTTTTAATAATTAATTATCTTTAATTATCTCTTATGTTCCATTTTAAAATTACGGGGTGTTACAAATTCATTCCTAGTTCCAGTTGTATTTGAAGGCAAGCTATACAACCATTTTTTAGCATAATCGATAAGTGCAAATGTAATTAATCTAAGTATGATTCCTTCATCACTTAGTTGCTGAAATTTAATGGTTGCACAAACTTGTTCAAATTTGGTTAAGAAAATATAAGGATCATCACGTTCAAGATTGCTGAATTTTGGAAGAGTGTTTATGTGATTCGAATGAATTTCAAAATGGTTACCGTTAGGGGGGGGGGGGGCGCAATATAATGCAAGAGGGAATAGAAACTCAATTAGGGAAGTACCTATCCACAAGAGTTCGAGGGAGATTTTCTTCGGCCATGGTTGAAGGAATGTTTGTTCGAACTAATGATTAGTTGAAGGATCACGAGTCCAACTGCGCATGCACTAGCGCAAAGAATAAGAGAAGAGGAGAAAGAGAATAGAAGCAGAAAAAAAAAATCTTTACAAAATGGGAATTGTTTTGAATTTTTTTTCTTTTGTTGAATTTTGAAAAAAAATTAGATTTTTTTTTTCAAAACAAAGAAGGAAAAGAGATGTTAATTTTTTTTACAAAAGAATTATTTTATATATGCATGAATCTAATGCAACTAAATGAATGCAAAGATTAACTACAAATTTTTTGTCCCTAGTGCCTCCTAACCCAAAATTATATAGTGACACGTTTGATCACTTAAAACAAAAGATTTCTCAGCCATTTAACGGACATGAGTTATCGGTGCACCGGGAATCACCCTAGTAATGCAACTGAAGGTTCAAGTACCTTCAGAGTAATAACCGATATAATATTTATGAATCACCATAATATTTATAAAGGGTTATTTCTCTGCTGTAGTCTAGAAACCAAGAAATAATTCGTTCCAAAGAAATCAACTATCAAAATACAATTAAGCCCTATATGAGCCCGCGACTCCCTTAAGTCCAACGTCTAACTGTTATTATTATTCAAATTCTACAATGAAATGCAATTTTGTGGGCTAAGGAAAGGGTAGTGAAATCCCTCACCTTATGTGAATTGGGGTATTTCCCTTAAGAAAAGAAAATAAGATGAGATGAATGTAAAATAGAAATTAAATGTGATATTAACAATGCAACTACGAATGAATTTTTATTTTATTTTTGGATTTTTTATAAGCAAATACAAGCAAACAACAATGCAAAGAAATAAAAATAGAGTCAGAACACAATACCTGAGCGTGTAGAATTAACAATTTATTTTTAGCAACGATTTTTTTTTAAAAGCAAGCAAGCAAGCAATGCTAATTTGAGCAAAACAACGTAGTGTAAGAAGAGCCAAGTAAATCCCTCCTTTTAATTTGCAACTTGAAAAGAGATGAACTTAAAAAAAAAAAAAGAATTAGAGCAATGAAACAAACATACACACAAAATCTAAACTAAACACAAAAACATGTGAATATACAAAACCTATGAACAAGATCAAACAAGCCAACTCTTTTTTTTTAGTAAAATATTTACATAAAATAAAGAACACAAAGAAGCAGGCACACAAAAGAAAACAAGAAGAAGATGAAGAACACAAAAATAAACACAAAAAAATTAAAAAAATAAACACACAAGTTCTTTTTTGTTTAGAAAAGAGAAAGTGAACACTAATCAAACACACAAACAAATACAGAAAACAAAGATGGTCAAGCAAATGTAACAACACACACAGAAATAAAACAAGTGAAACAAACACGCGCAACCTCTTTATTCTCCTTTTTTTTTTGAATGAGTGAAAAGTTGGTTTATGAGAAGAGGTGGTTTATGGTAGTGAATTTAAAATCAAATTTGGGTTGTAGGAAAAGGAAAAGAGGTGGTTTATGAGGATGGTAAAGGTTGATTTGAGATTGTGGTTGTGAAATCTGTGAAGTAGAAGTTGGGTGAAGGCAGTGTTTGGTAGAAATTATATGGAGATTGTAGAAGAATGGAATTCAGATGGGCTTGGGTGGAGAAATATATGTAGAAGATTGTGAATTGGCAGAGAACTTAAGGCAGAAGTATTACAAGAGAGGAAAGAAAAGAAGAATTGGAAAGAAATAATTTTAATTAATTACTGGAAAGAAAAGAAGGAATGAAGTCAGGGAATGTAAGGCAAAGAAGGGAAAGAAAATTACAAAGGGAGGAAAAGGAAAGCAATAATTTTTTTTTTAAATTATTAGTAAGAAAAAAAGTAAAGAAATTTAGAGAAGAATTGGAAAGAAATAAATGAAGAAAATGGAAAGATTTTTTTTATTTGTAAGAATTGAAAATGAATTGAAGGTGGAAAGAAATAGATGACAGAAAGGAAACAAATAAATGAAATAAAGGGAGCAAATTGTAGTGAAAACAGGAAAGATAATGAAAAAAAAGTGTTTTTTTTCTTTTTTCTAATAAGCCTAATGGAAGACAAAGACACAAAAAAACAAAACCCAAATACACAAGCAAACATAGTTGAACAACAATAAAAATGCACAACAAACACTTTTTTTTAAGAACAACTACACAAAATAGAAAATAACACTGAAAAAGAAACACAAAAGAAACAACCATAAGTGAACAAACATTGAATCTAACAACAAACACACACTCTTTTTTTGTTTTTATTTAAGGAGAACAAACAAGAAAATTAACTCGAAGAATAAAATCAAAATCAAATTCTTTCCCCGGCAACGGCACCAAAAACTTGTTCTATGATGAATATTCTATGAATTAGAAAATCGTCGTGAAGTGTAATAAATCGCAAGCGCACGGCGTACACTTGTAGTTCGTTAGTGAGTACGAGTCGATCCACAAGGAAAGAAATAACTTTAATTAAATTCAATCAAATTAAACCAAACTTTAAAATGTGTTAACTAAAATATAACAAAACTAATGACTAAGTTGAGAATGAAATTATTGGTTAAGAACAATTTAGAGGTATTTTCACTCTCTAGATCACACAAATCAACATAATGAAGTTATGATATCTTTTTGTTTGGTCATAAGTGAGATTAATTATTGTGTTTATCATAAGTACGACATATTTATGCTATTAATTAGTATAACATAATTCATCATACTATAACACAAATCTAATTCACTATTCAATTCTCATGAAAAAGACAACAAGTTGAAAGCAACATAAATTTTAAGCATACTCTATTTACTATTAGTAAGTAATATAGAATATCAAATGTTGATTAACACTTCCTATTTTTGCCAAAATCATATATAGATGAAGAGGCACATTTTGTTGTGTCATTTGATCAAGCACGATCTATCCACTATTAATTAGAGGCATAGATCATCAAAACCAAGCATGATTAACAAAAAACACTAAACATCCATCCTTTAATAAGCACAAGTATAGAGCATGAAAAATAAAATATGTTGAATCCATGTGATTAGAGAGCTTCATCACCCCTAAATTGTAGGGTTTTAACTTCTCATTTATGTGATTATTTCAACACAATTAAATTTCAACATTGAAGAACAACAAAAATAGAGAGTAAATAATGAAGAGAAGATATTAACTACTAACTAATTGCATAAAATAAAATTATACTGCTTGCAGAAAAGAAAATCTAAACAACTAACATAAAGTAGAGCATAGAAATTAAAAGAGACATAAAAGAAATAGGCTTGGAAGCCATTTTTATTTATTTGATCACTTTCACCTTCATATGCTAAAAAAGAAGATCCTCCAATACATGAAACAAAGGGGTATATATACAAGATCAAAAACCCTAACACCCTAATCACTTTCCTTGGAAAATCCCCAAAATGCCCATTCATGAAGCTTCTAATTGTCATTAGCCACTAATAAGTCATGTAGAATGCATGAGGTCTTTTGTCTCATTCTTTAATATGAAGATTAAGAGCAAGTGATCTATTTGAAAGGTGCGGGCCTCCACTATCCATAAAATGAATTAATTTTTTGCCTCCTTTTGTGTAAATGCATGCTTTCCCTCATCTCTTCTCCAAAATTCCTATAAGAGATAATCACAAGGAAAAAGTAAAAGTTTTCAAAAATTAAAACATGCATGAGTGATCACTTTTTCCCAAAATAAGTGATGATTTTGAAAATATTTAGAACATGGTTTGATCATATAAAATAACCAAAAATGTTCATTTATTCAACTAAACAAGAATAAATATGTGAACATAAATGTGCATTTTTATGTGCATATCACCTCTTCATTCATTCCAACACTTAGAGAAAAATATAAATGGGGTGAGGAAGAGGAAATTAAGATTCCTAAGCTAAGTTTTGCAAATCCAAGCCCAAATAAAGGGGGAAATTGAAGAGAAAACCTTGGTAAGCTTCTCCATCCTCCTCTTCATCTTCTCCATCTTCTCTAGCTTATCTCCTCTTTGATTTTTGATGATTCCTATAACCCAATTCTTAGGAATTCTATTTATATTTTCTTAGATTGGAGATTTGCATGCAATATGGGAAGAGAGGTTGTTATGGCTTATAACATCCCGCATTTTTAATAAAATTAAAAAATGTGGAAATATGTATATGTATATTATATACATAGATATATTCAAGAGAAAAATTAAATAATGACAATAAAATTGCATGTAATAAGTTCATGCAGTGAAATGAAGGAAAAAGATTAATAAAAGAAATTACATGCAATATATGAAATGAGAAGAAATGCAATGTATTGCAATTAAAATTGCATGCGAACATTTAAAAAGAAATAAAAAGGAAAATTTGAAAAGCTTCCAGAATTTGGTCACGAAATTAGCGTCATTGCATTCGTGGCGATTTTTTGGTCAATTTAGACCTATGGTTTGTAGAAAACCGATTTAAAATGAAAGAGATATCTTTAATTTAAATAATGTAACAAAACATGAAAAGAGGAATGAGAAAAAGGATAATATCTAGCATTGTCATAAGTCTTGTTAACAAAAGGCTGAGTAGCCCAGTTGCTTAGAGCAGGTGACTTGTATACAAGAGGTTGTGTAATGACCCGGATTTTGAGCGACTTTGGTTATCGACATAAACACGATGTCGATAACCAAAACACCAAAAAATCCTGGTAATTAGTGAAAGAAATTAGAGGGTGAGGATAGATAAGATAGAAACTTAGAATAGAAGAAGAAGAACACAACATTAGAGTAACGCGAACCTCACAACGAAACGAATAACATATAATTTATATAACATAACTTGAAATATACATCTGTACTTGAATATACACATCATTATCAAAGTACAGCACTTACAACACAGCGGAATAATAATAGCGATATAATTCTGAAGCCTCCTGCTCCAGCTCTTCAATGTATCTGTAAATTCCGACTACTTGACTGCCCGTACAAATTTAGGCACCCAAGAGTTTAGGGAAAACAATAAAGTAAACTCCGGGTCAGTCATGGGACTGGTATGAGTAAAACAGTTTAAATTAGTTTGAACAAGTAAACGATATCTCATAAGACCACGCCGTATAACGGAACGGTTTTTCCCCTTATGAGAATCCAAAATATCTTTATATCAAAACCTTTTGATATTATAGTAATGTCTATCAACACAATATAGTAATCATCTAGTAGAACGCTTTCATCACACGTTCTACATATATAGTATACAATCAAAACCGCAAGCACGTATTGGGTAATGGATTTCCAACTATGAAAAGGTATGGAACCACCTTTCGCTAGTGTACCTCTAGAGAGGAATACACTGGGTTCAACAAGAACATCTTGCAACCCGGCCACACATGACCGACCACTCATTTCGCTTGAGTGTATCGAATGTATATCACCAACAGTTGGGATCAGCAACCGTTTCCCGAATGGGACAGCATCAACAATAGATTTTTAGAAGTAAATGAAACTCTAGATCAGGTGATTATACACCCTACTTCGGTGCGACCGACTTAACCATGCTGCCTGCTCGATTTCTGTCATCTACCGGTTAATGAGGCTAGAAGGTACGCTTTATCATCATACCAGATTCACTTTGAATGCCACATCGTTAAATTCATCAAATCACCGATTGACGTCCTCAACCATACATTACGTGTTAGCTAAAAGAAGTTTCCTTCTCCGCTTCCACTCTTGGCACGGTTGGAGAAATCAATATACGCGATCGTCTGGGCATACTCTGTCAGGCATCCGTCCTTACAAGTCATCCAGCAACTGGATGAACCGAAGGCACTATTCTGTAAATAGGATAGCCCTTGCATAACTCCGTCTTCAAATTTCCTTTGGCATATATGATTCACAACGCTTATGCCAATACTGAGTGGTTCTTTGGATAATAATCCAACTGGTCTCTCCATATTAACAACGTTAAAATGGTCAAAACTTCGATAGTCTATGATTTAACTATCGAAGAAAAACAGGTGTGCAACCGACGATATTATTTCCAAATGGAAATTTATATCGATCAAACATCATTCAACATTTATCTCTTAATTTCATAAACTACTTATCTCCTGTTTCCCTATATTCAATATTTCTTATTTTCTAAATTTGGAAAATATACGTTATTAACAATGGAAAACATTTACATTTCTTGTTTTCTTTATTAGAAAACATTTCTGGTTTCTTATTTGGAAAACATTTCCAAAGCTTCTTCATTGGACTTAGACAGATGTTTAAACAAACATCGCTATGCCAACTCAAACCATTTCCTTTACTGCCGAACCTTAACTATTCCTTAGTTAAAAACGAAGCCAATCAAGTTGGGGTAGAACTACCTCTCAGATATTAACTGAACAACATTTCTAACTTTGAAATAGGCAAAGTTCACTTTATATTCCATTTACTAACTTCCTTACTTAACCCTCCTTCGAATAGCTATATTCGATTGACTCCTTTCACTTAACTCTATTCGATTTACCCTTATCAATTAACTCTATTTGACTAACGCTATTGATTTACTCATTTTACTTAACTCCTTTCGAATAAACTATATTCGATTAACTCATTTTACTTCCTATTCGAAATCGATTAAACTAACATTGATAAAATCCTTTTAACTTTATTCTCTAATCGATTAAACTAACATCGATTAACTCCTTTTAACTTTATTCTCTAATCGATTAACTAACATCGATTAACTCCTTTTAACTTATTCTCTAATCGATTAACTAACATCGATTAACTCCTTTTAACTTTATTCTCTAATCGATTAACTAACATCGATTAACTCCTTTTAACTTTATTCTCTAATCGATTAACTAACATCGATTAACTCCTTTTAACTTTATTCTCTAATCGATTAACTAACATCGATTAACTCCTTTTAACTTTATTCTCTAATCGATTAACTAACATCGATTAACTAATATCGATTAACTCCTTTTCGAATAAACTATTCATTTATAAAGATTTACTTTTAGTAACGGTTCTTCACTTTACAAATGATTTCCTTTTATTCTAACTTATCCTTTGATTTTATAAATATTTCTTTTATAAAAATTCTTTTCCTTTTCTATATAAAATCCATCGATTTTATATATATAATTCATTTTCAAAATACACTTTGAAAATCCCCTTTCCCATATACAGTATTTCTTATGGTATTTAACATACCATATAACAACGATAAATATCATCCAACACACAAAATCAACAACAGATTATATATCACATCATATATCACAATATATGAATCACAGTAAAATAAATGTTGAGGAATCCAGTTGGATTCCTCCAACCTGTTTCCCTGCATCACAGATGTTAAACAATATAGATAACATCACTTTTCAGTTCCATATGGTATATTCTGTTAAACAGAATCAATATAGAAATTCAACTAACTGACTAGCAGTTCAATCAAACAGTCAACACACGGTCAACCAGCCAACATCTAACAGTTCTAAAAATACAACATGAAATTATAAACTGTTCAGGGTTAGTGAGATTTACTCACATTGGACAGTTCATCGTTAAATATCGATAACCGTTGTCGATTCAGATCGGACAATTTATTTTGCTATAAATTGTAACGAGCTTCAATTCACTCCCCGTCAGTTCCATTGTGTTGATGCCGTTCATACGATCCCAGCGGATCCAACTTTGTGGAATTCTGATATCGTATGTAAATGTTATGAATTATTTAAGTTATGGCTTATTTAATTTTTAAACTTAACTAAATATAAAACATTTTGGGCTTTAACTAAATAAGTCGGCCCACTTACCTTCTCAAAACCCATACCCGTGACTCCATCTTCCTGAACGAGATAATGGATTTGAGCTACTCTTTCAAATGGCCATCCCGGCTTCCAAAGAACCCCGATAATCCCTCCAACCTTCCACGAAAATCCAACACTTCCACCACCATTTTCGCAAACTGCCCAGTCTCATACCCAGACCCGCATCAAATCCCTGTAGCGCCCTTTCCTTCATCAAAGACAACTGTAACCTGCTTCAAGTCTTACCCAGCTACACGTCCACTGTATTATCTTCCCATATATCTTACTTCACGTGCCAATTCCCAATATGAATTAAAACGCAAACTGCACCCAGTAAATCCATCATTTTCGAAAGTTAAAGGCTTCGTTCCTCCACTAATCAATACGCATGAGGCTCCTGTTTCCCAACGCATCCCTTGTTCTCGCCCAATCTCATATGAAACCCATTGAAACCACCTTCGTTCTTTACGTTTCACGTCCTTCAGCACGCAAACACAGGTTTCTTCCTCCATATATATTCACGCTACAGCTCCAGACACTAATACCCACGCACAACCCCCCCCATTGCTTCCCCTTGTAGCCATGACACTGCTCTCGGAGGCGCTGTGAAATCTCAGACTTCAAAAGCACTGCGTCGAGTTGTATGCAAGTCATACCATAGTGGAGAGAAGAAAGTACATGCGAGCTCATATGTTTTTTTTAGAGCAGTGTTTAAATTTCATCATATAAGATTAAGAGGCTACGTACACACAGTAAATGGATGGTGCTAATTGCATAGGATCATGATGCTTGGGTGGTCTTTGTTATAGGACCGTGTCTACCCCTTTGCTGCTCATGGTTGTAATCACATGAACTTTTGTGGATGAGAGATGTAAACGTGGCCTGTTGTTGGCCTTAATATTTGTCTTAAGGAAATGCATGAGAAATGTTTTATTTAGGGTGCACCATTTCATAATGCTTCGTTCAATTACGTACTGCTATCGACAGAAACAAAAACACCATCGTGACGAGTGAGGTGTCCCGATCCCAAAAATATAATAATACCGGTAGATTAACTCATATTGTGAAACCCCAAAATAGTTGATTAAGGGTGCAAAATACTTCAAATAAAAAGTTGCTTATTTAAATAATTAAAAATTATAGAAAAATTCTAAAAATTAAATTATCGCTATTTCCCAAAAGGACCTTGTCAGAATTCACACCCAATATCTAATTATTTTGAAATAACCGTTATGGCCGAAAAACGATTATATAGCGACTATTCTGAAATTTGATTTGGACATATCTCAAAATCTACCCAAAGAAATCCTGATTTTCCTCTTCCACTAGAAAGATATACTCCACCAGCTCCACACGTTTCTTGTTTCACAGAAATCCGATTTAAAACGAACTCTGTACATTCAGTTGAAGTTCAAATCGCCAAATAGCCAACTGCCGCGCCATTTCGAGCTCTATTTTAATTATATTATAAACTATACGTTCAACTGTCGACGATTGAATATATTCGTTATTCAAATTCAATTCCAAGCTGAATTAAATATCACAGATGATCCGGTTCACAACATATTGTCATTTCGACCATTCAGAATTAAATATATTATTTAATTTATTATTTTAATTAAATATTCATCATAATTAAATTCCACGACCATTAAATTCTCTAAATCACCATTTCAATAATTAAATAAATTAATTATAATACCTCTGCCAATGCGGGTCATTACAATCTTCCCCACTTAAAATAATTTTGTCCTCGAAATTGCTAAAAGGTAGAGGACGACCCTATCGACTGGTTAGAACATATTTCTTCACTTCTTAACTTCAGTTTCAACTGAACCAATTTAATTTCAATTAAATTACTAATAAATTCTTATCAACGAAAATTTTCAAAAATCCTGAAAATTTTCTAACACCTTAACTCTTCGAAAATTTTTGCCAGCACCTCCTTTGTACTGGTCAATAGGTACAACTCCAACTCGCCTCTCTGGTCCATCTCCAACCCAAAAGAAAACCAAACAGCCAAGCGTCTTGCCAATTCGGCTTATAAATCTTATATCCAATAGAAATATAAACTTGTACCTTTTGTCGGCATATCATTATATCCTTTCCACCTGTTATCAATTAAGCAGATACAAGGGTCATCCCCAATCAAATTCCAATCTGCTTTTATCCACAACACAACCATTTGCTTATATCCAAGCCAAATATCATTTCAACTAGAGTTTCTTCTCGATTCGCAACTCTTAACTTGATTATCACATTACATTTCAAATTTGAATCTCACAATTCAATTTGTCTTGATATCATTCTAATTCAATCTCAGTTACCACTTTACTGGCGTTACTTTAATTCAAATTTGCTTTCACAAATTTCTATTAAATTTGTTTTTAATTCAAACAGTCTTTCCTTGGGAGTTTTTAACAGTTTACTCCTTTCAAAAATCAATTTTTCCTTTTTGAACATGTCACTGATCCCTTAATTGATATTCCATTAGTTAAATCACTTCTCTATTTCTTTATCAATATTTGTTAACCAAATATTTTCAATAACCATATTGGCCTTTTTTGTTATTTGGAAAACATTTCCGAATATCGCCTCCCTTTATTTTCTAAACTTTAGAAAATATATGTTATTTATAATTGGAAAATATTCCAATTACTTATCTCTTTTCCGATCTCGTTTATTTCTATACTTAGGAAATATCCTTTATTCTATTTCCACGTTCACACTTATTTGGGTTAAAACAGATGTTGTGTAAAACATCGCTACGACAACCCAAATACTATATTCAACTAACTCTTATTCAACATTGATCTTTGAGCCTGAAATCTTACTATTTATTTGTTAATAATGAAATCAATCAAGTTGGGGTATAACTACCTCTTAGACCTTGACTGAATAACATTTATAACGTCAAAACAGATAAGACTACTTACTCGAATAATCAATACAATACAACTAATTCTTCACTTTTAAACACATATACACTTCCTCTTTCTATTCTTTCGAGATTTTATTCTAGACTTCCTTTTTGATTATATTATCCTATTTCTAAGTTCGTTTCCTTATTGACTTCTATATATATATCGATACGTTGATTTCTAACTATCAAATTATCTTAAAAATATTCTAACTCCTTAAATTCCCGGAAAAATTTGCCATAACCTCCTTTGTACCAGGAGCATCGGGATATTTCAAATAGCCTCCCATGGCCCTCACCAATCCAAAAGAAAAAAGAAAAAGCCAAGCGGCTAACCGATACGGCGCATAAAATCTTATATATGAATTAAATACATACCTTTTCGTCGAGCATTCTATTTATAAACCTTCATACCTTATCCATACCTATCTCATGTATATTTATACCTGCCCAATCTATTTTAACTATACCTGATCGTTTTAACTAAATTCGTTAATTAATTTTTTAATTAACTCTTTAGTCTATTTCACTTTTATATTTGAACATGACATGTTCAAATATATTTTAACTTCTTTATCAACTAATTGAATTCCATTTCAATTTTATTTGAATTTCCTATATTCAAATTCCATTTTTTATTCTCTTATTCAAATTCTATATTTGAATTTCATTTCAAATCTCTTATTCAAATTTTATATTTGAATTTCGTTTCAATTTCCTTATCCAAATTCTATATTTGAATTTCATTTCAATATCTTCTATATTCAAATTTCAAATTCAATTCTATTTGAATCTTCTTTATTCAATTTTCATTTTCAATTCTATTTGAATCTTCTATATTCAAATTTCATTATTTAAATCTTCTTTATTCAAATTTCATTTGAATTCCTATATTCAAATCCCCTTTGAATTTTCTTATATCAAATCCCCTTTGAATTTTCTTATTTACATTCTATGTTTGGACTTCCTTTATTCAAATTCCTTTTCAAACTTTCTTTATTCATTCTTTATTATAAATCCCATTTGAAATTCAACACAACTTGTCTTTCCCAAAACAATTTCAAAACAGTATATCTGGTAGTAATTCGTCACTTACAACTCGAATATGAATACTGGTGATGCAGCTGTCATCATCAGAATCTATTTTCCAGCGATCGAAGTGAGTTCAATACTATAAAACCATTTCTAAACATTTCCACTTTGAAATTCATTTCAAAATATAATCCACACGGCTTGTAAAACAATTTAAAATCTCCCAGGATCTTAAATTTTCCTTATTTTTAATCCAAATCCATTTACAAACACTTATCCAATTTTCCAAAATTTTAATTCAATTTCTGATAAAAATTTCAGATTCAACTCATCTGATTTCACGTATTTCACTTATATGAATTCTGATTGGTTATTTACATAACCATTTTACTTATAATCTTACTCGATTATAATCACAACAAATATATTATAATTTTGGTATATATATCTTCTTTATATCAAGATATACCTTGGGTAAACTTATTTTAATTTACCCTCTTTTCAAAACATATCGTGTCGACCCATTGTATTCGAGTGTTTAGTAACTCCTACCGATACAGTGGATCAAACTGATCGACCAGAACTCATAAACAACTCAACCAATGAATCTCCACAACATAAAACAATTTTTTTATATCAATAACAAATACGCTCACTCGTATATATACACTCAACTCAATCTAGGGTATTACTAACCCTATCTCTACCGAGTCATGCCACAAAGCCAAGGTAATTCACTTAACTTAAGCTCTGATACCAACTGTAATGACCCGGATTTTGAGCGACTTTGGTTATCGACATAAACACGATGTCGATAACCAAAACACCGAAAATCCTGGTAATTAGTGAAAGAAATTAGAGGGTGAGGATAGATAAGATAGAAACTTAGAATAGAAGGAGAAGAAGAACACAACATCAGAGTAACGCGAACCTCACAATGGAACGAATAACATATAATATATATAACATAACTTGAAATATACATATGTACTTGAATATACACATCATTATCATAGTACAACACTTACAACACAGCGGAATAATAATAGCGATATAATTCTGAAGCCTCCTGCTCTAGCTCTTCAATGTATCTGTAAATCCCGACTACTTGACTGCCGATACAAATTTAGGCACCCAAGAGTTTAGGGAAAACAACAAAGTAAACTCCGGGTCAGTCATGGGACTGGTATGAGTAAAACAGTTTAAAATAGTTTGAACAAGTAAACGATATCTCATAAGACCACGCCGTATAACGGAACGGGTTTTTCCCTTATGAGAATCCAAAATATCTTTATATCAAAACCTTTTGATATTATAGTAATGTCTATCAACACAATATAATAATCATCTAGCAGAACGCTTTCATCTCACGTTCTACATATATAGTATACAATCAAAACCGCAAGCATGTATTGGGTAATGGATTTCCAACTATGACAAGGTATGGAACTACCTTTCTCTAGTGTACCTCTAGAGAGGAATACACTGGGTTTAACAAGAACATCTTGCAACCCGACCACACATGACCGACCACTCATTTCGCTTGAGTGTATCGAATGTATATCACCAACAGTTGCGATCAGCAACCGTTTCCCGAATGGGACAGCATCAACAATAGATTTTTAGAAGTAAATGAAACTCTAGATCAGGTGATTATACACCCTACTTCGGTGCGACCGACTTAGCCATGCTGCCTGCCCGATTTCTGTCATTTACCGGTTGATGAGGCTAGAAGCTACGCTTTAACATCATACCAGATTCACTTTGAATGCCACATCGTCAAATCCATCAAATCACCAATTGACGTCCTCAACCATACATTATGTGTTAGCTAAAAGAAGTTTCCTTCTCCGCTTCCACTCTTGGTACGGTTGGAGAAATCAATATATGTGATCGTCTGGGCATACTCTGTTAGGCATCCGTCCATACAAGTCATCCAGGAACATGATGAACCGAAGGCACTATTCTGTAAATAGGATAGCCCTTGCATAAATCCGTCTTCAAATTTCCTTTGGCATATATGATTCAAAACGCTTATGCCAATACAGAGTGGTTCTTTGGATAATAATCCAACCGGTCTCTCCATATTAACAACGTTAAAATGGTCAAAACTTCGATAGTCTATGATTTAACTATCGAAGAAAAACAGGTGTGCAACCAACGATATTATTTCCAAATGGAAATTTATATCGATCAAACATCATTTAACATTTATCTCTTAATTTCATAAATTTACTTATCTCCTGTTTCCCTATATTCAATATTTCTTATTTTCTAAATTTGGAAAATATACGTTATTAACAATGGAAAACATTTCCATTTCTTGTTTTCTTTATAAGAAAACATTTCTGGTTTCTTATTTGGAAAACATTTCCAAATCTTCTTCATTGGACTTAGACAGATGTTTAAACAAACATCGCTATGCCAACTCAAACCATTTCCTTTACTGCCGAACCTTAACTATTCCTTAGTTAAAAACGAAGCCAATCATGTCGGGGTAGAACTACCTCTCAGACCTTAACTGAACAACATTTCTAACTTTGAAATAGGCAAAGTTCACTTTATATTCCATTTACTAACTTCCTTACTTAACCCTCCTTCGAATAGCTATATTCGATCGACTCTTTTCACTTAACTTTATTCGATTTACCCTTATCAATTAACTCTATTTGACTAACGCTATTGATTTACTCATTTTACTTAACTCCTTTCGAATAAACTATATTCGATTAACTCCTTTTACTTCCTATTCGAAATCGATTAAACTAACATCGATAAACTCCTTTTAACTTTATTCTCTAATCGATTAAACTAACATCGATTAACTCCTTTTAACTTTATTCTCTAATCGATTAACTAACATCGATTAACTCCTTTTAACTTATTCTCTAATTGATTAACTAATATCGATTAACTCCTTTTAACTTTATTCTCTAATCGATTAACTAACATCGGTTAACTCCTTTTAACTTTATTCTCTAATCGATTAACTAACATCGATTAACTCCTTTTAACTTTATTCTCTAATTGATTAACTAACATCGATTAACTAACATCGATTAACTCCTTTTCGATTAAACTATTCATTTATAAAGATTTACTTTTAGTAACGGTTCTTCACTTAACAAATGATTTCCTTTTATTCTAACTTATCCTTTGATTTTATAAAAATTTCTTTTATAAAAATTCTTTTCCTTTTCTATATAAAATCCATCGATTTTATATAAATAATTCATTTTCAAAATACACTTTGAAAATCCCCTTCCCCATATATACAGTATTTCTTATGGTATTTAACATACCATATAACAGCGATAAATATCGTCCAACACACAAAATCAACAACAGATTATATATCACATCATATATCACAATATATGAATCACAGTAAAATAAATGTTGAGGAATCCAGTTGGATTCCTCCAACCTGTTTCCCTGCATCACAGATGTTAAACAATATAGATAACATCACTTTTCAGTTCCATATGATATATTCTGTTAAACAGAATCAATATAGAAATTCAACTAACTGACTAGCAGTTCAATCAAACAGTCAACACACGGTCAATCAGCCAACATCTAACAGTTCTAAAAATACAACATGAAATTATAAACTGTTCAGGGTTAGTGAGATTTACTCACATTGGACAGTTCATCGTTAAATATCGATAACCGTTGTCGATTCAGATCGGACAATTTATTTTGCTATAAATTGTAATGAGCTTCGATTCACTCCCCGTCTGTTCTATTGTGTTGATGTCGTCCATACGATCCCAGCAAATCCAACTTTGTGGAATTCTGATATCGTATGTAAATGTTATGAATTATTTAAGTTATGACTTATTTAATTTTTAAACTTAACTAAATATAAAACATTTTGGGCTTTAACTAAATAAGTCGGCCCACTTACCTTCTCAAAACCCATACCCGTGACTCCATCTTCCTGAACGAGATAATGGATTTGAGCTACTCTTTCAAATGGCCATCCCAGCTTCCAAAGAACCCCGATAATCCCTCCAACCTTCCACGAAAATCCAACACTTCCACCACCATTTTCGCAAACTGCCCAGTCTCATACCCAGACCCGCATCAAATCCCTATAGTGCCCTTTCCTTCATCAAAGACAACCGTAACCTGCTTCAAGTTTTACCCAGCTACACGTCCACTGTATTATATTCCCATATATCTTACTTCACGTGCCAATTCCCAATATGAATTAAAACGCAAACTGCTCCTAGTAAATCCATCATTTTCGAAACTTAAAGGCTTCGTTCCTCCACTAATCAATACGCATGAGGCTCCTGTTTCCCAACGCATCCCATGTTCTTGCCCAATCTCATATGAAATCCATTGAAACCACCGTCGTTCTTCACGTTACACGTCCTTCAGCACCCAAACACAGGTTTCTTCCTCCATATATATATTCACGCTATAGCTCCAGACACTAATACCCACGCACAACCCCTTCATAGCTTCCCCTTGTAGCCATGACGCTGCTCTCGGAGGCGCTGTGAAATCTCGGACTTCAAAAGCACTGCGTCGAGTTGTTTGCAAGTCATACCATAGTGGAGAGAAGAAAGTACTTGCGAGCTCATATGTTGATTTTTTTTCTTTCTTTTAGAGCAGTGTTTAAATTTCATCATATAAGATTAAGAGGCTACGTACACACAGTAAATGGATGGTGTTAATTGCATAGGATCATGATGCTTGGGTGGTCTTTGGTATAGGACCGTGTCTACCCCTTTGCTGCTCATGGTTGTAATCACAGGAACTTTTGTGGCTGAGAGATGTAAACGTGGCCTGTTGTTGGCATTAATATTTGTCTTAAGGAAATGCATGAGAAATGTTTTATTTAGGGTGGACCATTTCATAACGCTTCGTTCAATTACGTACTGCTATCGGCAGAAATAAAAACACCATCGTGACGAGTGAGGTGTCCCAATCCCAAAAATATAATAATACTGGTAGATTAACTCATATTGTGAAACCCCAAAATAGCTGATTGAGGGTGCAAAATACTTCAAATAAAAAGTTGCTTATTTAAATAATTAAAAATTATTGAAAAAATCTAAAAATTAAATTATTGCTATTTCCCAAACGAACCTTGTCTGAATTCACACCCGATATCTAATTATTTTGAAATAACCGTTATGGCCGATAAACGATTCTATAGCGACTATTCTGAAATTTGATTTGGACATATCTCAAAATCTACCCGACGAAATCCTGATTTTCCTCTTCCACTAGAAAGATATACTCCACCAGCTCCACACGTTTCTTGTTTCACAGAAATCCGATATAAAACGAACTCTGTACATTCAGTTGAAGTTCAAATCGCCAAATAGCGAACTGCCGCGCCATTTCGAGCTCTATTTTAATTATATTATAAACTATACGTTTAACTATCGACGATTGAATATATTCGTTATTCAAATTCAATTCCAAGCTGAATTAAATATCACATATGATCCGGTTCACACCATATCGTCATTTCGACCATTCAGAATTAAATATATTATTTAATTTATTATTTTAATTAAATATTCATCATAATTAAAATCCACGACCATTAAATTCTCTAAATCACCATTTCAATAATTAAATAAATTAATTATAATACCTCTGCCAATGCAGGTCATTACAGGTTGAGAGTTCGATTCCCACTAGCGCCATATGTTTTTTTAAGGGAATGACTAAAAAGTGGTTTAGTGTGAAAGTGATTAAAAAGTGACTTAGTATAAAAAGGGTTAAAAGGGGGTTTAATTGAGAGAATGTTTCAAAAGAGAAAAAAAATATATTATTGTTTTGAAATTTGAAATTGTTCGCATATAAAAGATTAACATACACGCAAGAGTTTAATACATATGAACATAATTCAAAATAAGGGTTGCCAGCGAACAAAAGCGGATATGTGAAATTTGATTATTGATAAATAAAATTTCAAATAAATAAATAATATATATATATGACGTGTAGGGGATGTCAACACCCAAGCAGGGGTGTCGACACCCCCTGCTGTTGCGCATCATGTTGCACACATGGCGCCTTTTTATTGGTTAATGTTTGTTTTTTGGCAGCATGTCTATTTCCTATTGGTCGGATGATGTGGTTAGCTTGGATGGAGTTTTAAATTAAATCTAAAGGACTAGATTGGTTTAGCATGCCTATAAATAAGGTGGTTAGGGTTACTTCATCCTCACAATTTCTTAGGCGACGCCAAAACTCTGCCTCCAAACCTATTCTTCTCCCTCTTCTTCTTCAGTTAGATAAAGCTCTGCCCTTTACTCTTCTCCTCCAAAACATATTCTAAAAAAGAAAAAGAAAATAAAAATTAAATCTAGGCTTCTTCTTCTTCTTCAAAGTTAGAGAAAATAATTCAGATTTTGCAATAAAAGCGCCTAGATTTATGCTGCGTATGAGGTTCCAAATTAGTTAGGAAAAACATGGAAGAGTAGATATGGATTAGATTTAAGATTATTCCAAATTGGGAAAGCAAATCAAAGGTGAGTGAGTTTAAATTACAATTTTAAATAATAGTATAGATGTCGTTTGTCATTCCCCGTAAAGAACATAATAAACATGTTATAATTGCAGTCTTATTTATATGATTTTTATGTTCTTCTCCCTCCTTTTTTATTTTTATAGCCAGGCTACCTTCGAGCCTAGGCCTAACGCTGAAATATGCGAACGTGTGAAATTGGGAATCATTTGGGAAAGATTAATTTGGGCATAATATATATGATGATTTATGACTTGGAAGAAGGGGTATAATCTGCATAATAATGTATAACTTGGAAAAAAGGTATGAAAACCTATAATGGAATAAGGATAACTGTAACAAATATGAACAATTGGTTGAATTGGAATAATTGCACTTTACTTTATTAAAGTTAATTACATGTAGGAAGACGTGCGACATATATGGGGAATAGGGTATAATTTATATGTGGGATTATAAGCATAAATCAAATTGGGAATTTATGGGTAATTAGTATTCACTATAATCCAAGACTTGAAATTGAGCATGAATTAAGAAAAAGATAATGAATGCCTAAGACACATGTTTAGATTTGGTTTGCGGTAGAAGTCTGCCCGGAACTGCCCGGCATATCTAGCAACCGTAAACGGTAACCTAATTTGATAGGTCTTAGGTGGAAATCGGACCCGTAATGTTGTCAAGACACGAGGTTAGATTCAGATGAGGTAGATGTCTGCCCGGAACCACCCGACATATCCAGCAACCGCAAGGCAATCTAATGTGAGAGGTCTTGTGCGTATATGGACATAATAAATAATAATGTACACTTAACCAAGACGACACATGTAAGGTTGACATGGATATAAAAAAAAGGGGTTAAGTGGGTAACATGGGTAGCATGGATAATTTGTTAAACTGGAATACTTAACCTAATTAAATCTGTAGTGGTGTTACGAACCAGTTATAAGAAACGATAGGGAAAGATGAAATAACTTATGGAGTAAAGTAATTTGTACTTAATTGTAAATTAATTATTCTGTAAAGGCAAGAATAATTCTACAAATGAAGATAACATAAGTTATATGAACGGAAAGAGATTAGGGCATAACAAGAGATTGGTTGAGTTGAGTAATTCTCTGATTGTCAATCTGATGTTGATTTCGGTCTTCGAGGTTGATACTTAGGGAGTTATTCTCTTACCAATGTATATGTACTTAGTTATAAATTAAGTAGAACATGTTATGGTAACCATAAGATGGAATAATGAATAGATTATGAGAATAACATGTTGTAGGCTTATTAATAAACTTAAACGGGTTAAGTTATAAATGGAATTAATAAGCAAGGTTAATTTGGTAAACTTGAAAAGGAATTCAATGTGAATGAGAATAACCAAGTTAAATGAGAAGACTGAAGAGGTGGCGCAAGCACGTAATTAATGATTAGACATAGGGACTAATGACATTTTAAACTGAGGCGCTTGGAGTAGTCCGTACGTTATAGGATGAATAGCCCAACGAGGTAGATCATCACGGTGTCATAAGGCATGAGGGGAGCGCATGTTCATCTGATTATTCTGGAGGCTCCGACGGACTAGAAGGGGAAGCACGCGGCTTCTTGAGACGTTAAAGGTGCTCCTAGTAGTCCTTTATGTGGTGGCAGATGTTTAAGGTTGTGCCCGTAGAGGTTGGGTCTGCGCGTAACTAATAAGTGGGTGGGCCTTGACTGCAAGAATAACTTGGCAGTCAGAATGTTGTACATGGTGACAGAAAAGGTGATTTGGCGGCAGCCTCAACGGAGGCGGAGGGTCAGGACCAACAAGGATAGCAGGTCGTCGAGTGCCTGTCACCACAGCCAGTAGGATGCGGAAAGACTAGAGCTAGACCCAAGATTCCATTAACCATTCACTATCGTGGGACGGTGGTTGAGGGGAGACGCCATATGGATGTTTAGATTGTTTGCTTAGGGGCTTGTCGCTTAACTCTTGTAGTCTTTACTAGTTAAGGGAGGTGCTGAGGTGGGGCCATAGCCACCATAGAAAATAGACCCCAGGGATATTTGTGTGAGAGGATCTTAAAGGAGGGCCTGCACAGATATGAGGAAAGCTCCTGACCGAGTTCTGTGTTTCTTGTGTAGCCGTGCCACGGAACTCGGGCACACACACGATAGGTGTGCGGGTCAGGTATCGAATACATTTGACGATACATACATGGGAAAGTCTAGATACATGCATGTATACTCTGGGTGCTGTATCGTAGACTCTGGGGCATTACTCGATGAAGGAATCTAACTCGATTAAAAAGTTCGAGTATAGTAGTCGGTACGCTTACGTAGTACAGCGATAGTGGTTCTATGCGGATGTAGCGTTGTTATATATGTAAAGATATATGTACATTACTATGCATAGGATGAGGATCTACACACATAAATGTGGTGTTACGGAGGAGACCGTGCGAGTGGGGTACCATGGGGTGCACCTCAGTTTGTGAATAGCTACATATACATTATATTAGGTTAATATACCAGGGAGTAGATGGGTGCGACGTGTGTGTGTAATCCTTGAGCGCTAATAACACAGATAACTTAATAAATAAGAAATGTGATTGAACGGTATATATAGGATTATCCAGAAGTGTAATTTAAGTCTAGTCACCAGAACTTATGTTCTAACCCCCCTCCTCATAACATTCGCAGGTTAGTTCATGACAGAGACTGTATAGCTTTGGATGCTGGTTTAGCAATATTGTTATTAAGGTAAAGCTATGTTTTAATTACATTATATTTTATTCCTTCCACTGTGAGATATTTTCCGAACTCTGACATGTTTTATGTCACTGTCTTTTCTGCAGGATACCAGAGCAAACTGTAACAACCCGAATTTTAACAATGTGTTAAGACAAGAATCAAGGCAGAATTAAATTATAAAATATGAATCAGGATAAACGGGTTGCGACATTGCGTTCGTCTCGGAAAAATACGCGAAATAGAGTCCGAAATTTCGTAAATCGGAATCCGTATGACCCAGTTAAGGCCCAACGAAGTTTCACGAAAATTCAAATCCGAAAACAGATTTGAAATTCAGCTAAGAAAGAGGAGGCGGGAAAATTCCCGCCAGACACACAGGGTGTCGACCCCCCCTCCAAGGGGTCGACATGGGTGTCGACCCCGGGTTCGACCCCCCTCCAGGGGGTCGACATGGGTGTCGACCCCTGGGTCGACCCCCCCTGCTCGGCCGGGTCGGTCTGGTGCACCTGTTTTGGCTCCTGGGTCTTGTTTTGGGGGCTTGTGACGATTTTGGATGGCTCAGACCTATTCTAGGGTTAATCTAAAGGCTGAAATCAATTGCCTACAACTATAAAAAGACCCTAAGACCTAGCCTAAATCATACTATTTCATTTTAGCACTCATGCAGCCGCCATTAAACCTAGAACTCTAAATTAAAAATACAAAGAACAAAATTAAAGAAGACGAAGAATGATTCTTGAAGGCTACAACTAGAAGCTACAACAACTACGACGCTTTAGACAACGGATTTGGGGCTATTTGATTTAAAGTTTTGATTTGGATTGCTTGCTTCATATTGTAAGTTCTATGTTACTTTTTAGGCAAAAACGCTGAAATAACATGGACATGCTATGAATTGAAACCTGATTTAGGAACTATTGTTAATCCATGTTTATATTGTTTAACTTTGAATCAAAATTTGGGAATATTGCTATGTTAATGTTGCAAGTTAAACTTATCATGATTTTGATGTTGTTATGAATCACTTGGGTTTAATTTTATTGCAAGTTGAACAAATACATGTCCATGGAATCATTATGTTCATTGAAATCCTCATTTTGATTAAACCATGCCTATGATGCTAATTAAACCATGTCTATGATATTAATGAAACTATGCCTGTGATGTTAATATACCTATCATGTTAAGGACAAATTGGGAATTTCTAGGTTATGATGAAAAGTTGGAATCATTATGTTTATAATGCTAGATGAGAATCATTATGTTAGAAATGCTAAATTGGAATCCACTATGCCTATTAGAATTACCATGCCTTTAATGTTTCATGTTTGTAATAAAATTAATATTATGCCTGCAATGATTATTATGCTTATGATGTAAAGTTGAAATCATCATGTTAAACTAAGTTGGAAACATTACTATGCCAAGTTATCATCATACTAGTATTGAAACCATGTGATATGTTATAACCTGTTTATTATGCAAGTGATGTTGGAATTGTCACGTATGCCTATCACATGTTTGGTGTTATTCCCCTTTATCTCTTGAATTGTTTATGCTTGCGAACGAAGTACGTTTATATGCGTTGGGGATACGATTAGGTAGAATAGGCAAAACTTGAATTGATTATAATCATAAACCGTGAAATTTGGCATAAGTAGAACATGAAATATGGCACGAAAACTTGACTTGAACATGCCATAACTGACTTGAAACATGCCTTAGTTGGGCATGAAATTGACATATGAACATGCTATGAAAATAGCACGAATCTGATAAGAACATGGGCATGACTTTAGAAAACAAGAAAGTGGCCAACTCGAGGTTGGGTTGAGTTTGTAGTGTAAATCTGCCCGGAACCGCCCGGCAAATCCAGTTGCTACAAACAATAGGATCCGATGTGGGTAGTTGGTCACATCGCGCTAGAAACCCGAGGTTGGGTTGAGTTCGTAGCGTAAACCTGCCCGGAACCGCCCGGCAAATCCAGTGGCTACGAACAATAGGATCCAATGTGAGTGGTTCAGTGCATTGACAAATCAATTAATGCCAATTAGGGTTAAGTCATGAACATGAAAAGATAACTTAACCAACTTGAACATGATTTGTAGGGCTAAGTCATGAACTTGAAACGACAACACTTAGCCAACTTGACATGACACGTAGGCGGGTTAAGTCACGAATTTAAATGACATACTTAACCATCTTGACATGACTAGACTGGAAAAGGATTAAGTCACGAATTACATGACTTAATCGGTTAGGCGGGTTAGGTCACGAGTTACATGACCTAATCTATTGGGTGAAACCCTAGACACGACCCTTTTCAGCAGTAACCCTCTAGATGTATCAAGGTACCCTAGGGCTAGGCCAGGTGGGGCACGATTACTGGGCTGATTGTAAGAGGTGAAAGACGGCAGTGGGGTATGCCAGTGTAGGTTCGGTGGACTACGGTCGTGCACGTATTCCGGGGCAAGCACTGGGTATCCGTAGATTTATCTGTGCATCTTGAATCATGTGAGGGGTTGACACCCTAGGTCTGATACACCCGAAGGTGGACCCAGCACAGGTGACTACATTCGTGATTAGCCGTATGACACGGACACTTGACGAGCTAGAACTTGTAAGGAGCCGATCGACTAGATAATCGCTCCGTAGGACCCCGTACTTGGGACAGACCCCGTTTCAGGGTCATTTCATGATATTAGGCCATGGGATTTATTTCGTGATTAACTTGTGACATGGGCTTAGTATACTAGTACAGTCGATGCAACGAACCTTGAACATGTGATGCTTTACTTGACTTGTCTTGACTTATCCTGATCACCTTAGTCTATCTTGTTCACCTTGACACCATTCTTAAGTTTAGTTCCAGTTCATACATGACAGGTTGTTTTAACCGTTTTTACACTGAAAGTCACAAGGACTTACTCAGTCTTTATGACTGACCCTTTTCCTTTCGCCTCTTTTCTTTCGTCCCCCCCCCCCCCCCAAGGTTCTCAGGGAGGAAACACTAGCTCTTAGCTTGGATATCACTTGCTTTGGCTCAGCATGTCGGTTTGCATTGGCTGCTTCATTTTACTGCACTTGGGGAATAAGCTATTTTTCTGTTTTTAAGTTATTGCTTCTTTGGCTATTATTACAAGACAGTTGTAATGAAGTTATTTGAAATGTTTGTAAAAGACATGGTTTATTTTGGAATGAAATGAAGTTCTGTTTTGCTCATAAATTCTTCCGCTGTTTACTTAATTATTTATTTATGTTCTGTCTTGTGATAATTCTGTGATGTTATCTCGATAATACCTCTCCAAAACTAGTGCATTCCCTCTGTGAGTGACCCTAGCGGAGGTGGGGTGTTACACTTGGTATCAGAGCAGAAGGTTACCCAGGCTAGGCAACAGTTTTGAAAACCTTTTGAAAAACCATTTACAAAGAAGCACTTTTCAAGAAAAGTTCGTTTATTTTAAAAGGCTATTCCCCAAAAAGCCATTAGCACAATCTTTGTTTCCTCGTTTGAATCTTTTCCTTTTTCGTTTTCAGCTTATCATGGCCGATGATCTTAATCTTCCCGAGAGTGTCAATATACCCACTTGGTTCCGTCGTTTCCTCGAGGCTCGGGCTAATGTGGCAGGCCCCGCCAATCCTCCTCCTCAACCTCCGCGAGAAACCGTTTTTTCAAAGATATGCAAGGACTTTAAGGCCATGGGTGGAAAGGATTTCTTAGGAACTGAGACTTTTGTTGAGGCACGGAATTGGTTGAAGGAAACCGAAGACTTGTTTGTTATCTTTGAGGTAGAGGACAATAGGAAAGTACAGTTGGCGGCGTGGCTCATGAAAGAGGAAGCTTCTTATTGGTGGGAAGTCACCAACGCTACTAGGCCCATTGAGACTTGGGCGGACTTTAGAGGGAGATTTGGGCTTAAGTTCTTGTCATCGGCAGAGGAGAGCCTCCAAATGGAACGGTTTCTGGCCCTTAAACAAGGAAATATGATAGTTAAAGAATACATGAACCGTTTCAATCAGCTTGCTCGCTTCGGATTGGAGTTAGTCAACACTCCTAAGAAAAAGGCGCTACGTTTTGCACGAGGCTTGAACGAGCCACTACATGGTTTAGCCATGACTCATGTGCCCATGGGGGCAACCTTTGAAAGCTTGGTGGATATGGCCCTACTATATGAGGAAGATAAGAAGGGCAAGAAAGAGGTCAAGCCCAACGATTCTCAGAATAAGAAGGTAGACCCCGAGAAAGGAGGCAAGAACGACAAATCACGTGATAAAAAGGAAATGCAATTTCTGTGGTACGGAAGGGCACATAGCCAAGGATTGTAGAAAGAGGAAGAGAAAGCAAGGTGAATGTTTCCATTGTGGGGAGACTGGACACATCAGCAAGGACTGCCCTAAGAAGCAGACCGGACCTTCTGGGGGTACATCTTTAACTTCTTTTTCTAGATGCTTTGTTTTATCTTGTTATCTCCTCGATCCTATCTTGAGAACCATAGGTAGAATCTTTTTGGATGTAAACATGTAATTGAAACATGTTATGATTGCGAAATGGTTGCAAGTGGTCGCAAGTGGTTGCTCGTGGATGCATGAATACACATTAGGCACTAGATCGGCTCAGTCACAGTTTCATACTTGCATATGCATGAGTGTTTATTTTGGAAACTTGGTTGTGCTATCATTTGGTTGTTGCATATGATTGAATGTTTGTGCACTCATGTAGAAATTATGAATTATAATAGGAAAATTTTGCATACATATTGGATTCATTTCACTAAACATATTTTGCATTTAGAAGATCAATCAGGCCTGATCATCAGCATTAGCTAAGGAACGTATACACACACTCTTTGCATGTGTTCATAAAACATTAGAAGTCTTTTAAGGACCATGGTTGCTTGTGGATGATGTTTTGAGTAGATGGATGATGGATGGTAGAATGCGTTCTTCCTAACTTGGAGATTTCGGGGACGAAATCCTTAAAGGAGGGGAGAATGTAACAACCCGAATTTTAACAACATGTTAAGACAAGAATCAAGGTAGAATTAAATTATAAAATCTGAATTAGTAGAAACGGGTTGCGCCATTGCATTCGTCTCGGGAAAACACGCGAAATAGAGTCCGAAATTTCGTAAATCGGAGTCTGTATGACCCAGTTAAGGCCCAACGAAGTTTCACAAAAATTCAAATTCGAAAACAGATTTGAAATTCAGCCCAGAAAGAGAAGGCGGGAAAATTCCCGCTAGACACACAGGGTGTCGACCCCTGGGTCGACCCCCCCTCTAGGGGATCGACATGGGTGTCGACCCCGGGGTCGACCCCCCTCCAGGGGGTCGACATGGGTGTCGACCCTTGGGTCGACCCCCCCTGGTCGGCCAGCTCGGTCTGGTGCACCTGTTTTGGCGCCTGGGTCTTGTTTTGGGGGCTTGTGACGATTTTGGATGGCTCAGACCTATTCTAGGGTTAATCTAAAGGCTGAAATCAATTGCATACAACTATAAAAAGACCCTAAGACCTAGCCTAAATCATACTATTTCATTTTAGCACTCATGCAACCGCCATTAAACCTAGAACTGTAAATTAAAAATACAAAGAACAAAATTAAAGAAGACGAAGGATGATTCTTGAAGGCTACAACTAGAAGCTACAACAACTACGACGCTTTAGACAACGGATTTGAGGCTATTTGATTTAAAGTTTTGATTTGGATTGCTTGCTTCATATTGTAAGTTCTATGTTACTTTTTAGGCAAAAACGCTGAAAAAACATGGACATGCTATGAATTGAAACCGGATTTAGGAACTATTGTTAATCCATGTTTAAATTGTTTAACTTTGAATCAAAATTTGGGAATATTGCTATGTGAATGTTGCAAGTTAAACTTATCATGATTTTGATGTTGTTATGAATCACTTGGGCTTAATTTTATTGCAAGTTGAACAAATACATGTCCATGGAATCATTATGTTCATTGAAATCCTCATGTTGATTAAACCATGCCTATGATGATAATTAAACCATGTCTATGATATTAATGAAACTATGCCTGTGATGTTAATATACCTATCATGTTAAGGACAAATTGGGAATTTCTAGGTTATGATGAAAAGTTGGAATCATTATGTTTATAATGCTAGATGAGAATCATTATGTTAGAAATGCTAAATTGGAATCCACTATGCCTATTAGAATTACCATGCCTTTAATGTTTCATGTTTGTAATAAAATTAATATTATGCCCGCAATGATTATTATGCCTATGATGTAAAGTTGAAATCATCATGTTAAACTAAGTTGGAAACATTACTATGGCAAGTTATCATCATACTAGTATTGAAACCATGTGATATGTTATAACCTGTTTATTATGTAAGTGATGTTGGAATTGTCACGTATGCCTATCACATGTTTGGTGTTATTCCCCTTTATCTCTTGAATTGTTTAAGCTTGCGAACGAAGTACGTTTATATTCATTGGGGATACGATTGTGTAGAATAGGCAAAACTTGAATTGATTATAATCATAAACCGTGAAATTTGGCATAAGTAGAACATGAAATATGGCACGAAAACTTGACTTGAACATGCCATAACTTGACTT
>JASFAX010004083.1:0-40417 GCA_030737875.1 Allium sativum | reverse complement strand
GCACAATTTTCGTTTTGTTTTCAAAATTCAAATGGTGTTGCACCGTTATTTGATTCTGGCCATATTTCATTGACTGTAGCCTTATCTTGAATTTTATTTTTTGTATACATATATTTATGCATATATATATATATATATATATATTCTCATATATATATACATATATTTTCTTTATTTCCTTATATCTACGTTCTTATCCTTTCGAATTTTGAATTTGTATGCGTACATATATTTGTATGTTCAGATGGCCCTCTCTAAAACAAAGATAAAAATAATGTCGCCGCCGAGGTTGGAACCCCCAACCTCTATGTTACATATTCAATGCCTTAACCAACTAAGCTATGTTGCCTTTTGTTAATAAGTTTAGAAACAATGGTAGTCATTGTTCTCCTTTTTTTACCTTATTTTCATGTTTTGCTACCACACTTCATTTAAAGGTATCTCTTTCATTTCAAATCAGTTTTCTGCAATCCATAGGTCTAAATTGACCAGAAAATCACCACGAATGAAATGACGCTAATCCTGTGGCCAAATTCTGGAAGCTCTTCAAAATTTTCTTTTCTTTTTAAAATATGCGTTTTAATTGCATTGCATTTCTTTTATTTCACTTCTATTATTAATGCATAATCAGTGCATGCAACATATTTACACTACATGCAACCTATCCTTTCTTTCTTTTTCTATCCATACATTACATTTTTATTTGCATTAATATTTTCTTCTTTTAAATATATATGTCAATGCATATATATACACATATACATTGTTTATTTATTTAACTGTTGCAAAATGCGGGGTGTTACATTAGTGCTAGTTACAAACCAGTTGGATCCAAGTTCATTAACGACTCACCAAAAAAAATACAGCAAGTCTTTAACTACAGGTTCACTGGTTACAATGTTCAATTCGAAGCTCTCTTTTTTCACAAGAAAAAAATATGAGCTCCATGGGGCAAATGTTAACCCCGTTGTGAAAAGCGGTGCACAAGCAATGTGTTGAAAGCATATGCAATGGATCGGTCGACACTGTTCTAATTAATGGGTCAGATAAGTTGTTATAGCACGAATCGGGCATATTTTTAGTCATGAACCGGGCGCATGTTTTATTCCGGATCGTACATTTTATGTATAAATTAGCATAAAGAATGGATAGATTATGGTGTGTACATTGGTGATCATGTAAGCCTGAGTTAAATTTACATTCAACAACAAGTATGGTCCAAAGCGATGTGCGCAATATAAATAATACATGAACTGGCACGATGTACGCGCAAAAGGCCACGTGGCTCAAGATAGAGCACATTCTCCAGGTTGATTCACGAACTTTCACAAATATTATCTAGGATGAAACAGCGATGAACATTCACAAACGTTTGTGAGGATTTGCACCTTACTTATATATTTATACCATATATGTACCCAGAGCAAGGTATATGTATTGGATCATTTAAGCATGGGGCCGCACAAGATGACACATGGCAGTTGTGTATAATTAAGTTGGTCATTATATGTTTGAATGTTTACAATCGGTCAGTTATATCAGATCGTTAAAGACAGTACCCAGGCCGTGCACACGTATTTCGTTAGGTTGTTAACACCTGGAAAAGTTAGGTCATGGCATGGGTTATATATACAAGACATTCCAGTATTGTCAGACCGTTCTTAAACATAGGTCATCCGCAAGCTATCAAACCACTTCATGTAAGTAGATAATTCATCGTATCAAGATTGGGTCGTGATATGATTTTAAATCGTCCATAATGTAATCAGGTCGTTTATCATGGCTCATTGACAGCCGTACACAGATGTAAAGTTTGGACACACTTGAGCATCTCTACATTAGGTCGTTACCCATGAATAAGAAGGTCATGACATAGTGTAGACGTATAACTGCATAGTTTGTTTTCATGTATTTAGAGGAATGATCTTATGGTACTTAGCTTAGCAAAGTTGACACGTGGAAAGGATAAATGTGTTAATGAGATATTAGAGTAACATATGAGAACAAGTTGCTTCCTACCTGGAACATGCGTGTAGTACAAGTCACAGAAGGTCGTATAAGCAAGTTCAAGACGTAAAAAAATATGACTTCATTAACGACCCAACAAATATGGATGGGTCACGTATTTGTAACCAGGTCATCATTTGTAAAGAGCATGATGTGGAAGAGTGGGTTTGTGTGTGTGTGAAGTTGCGTAGGTCGTTACATGTACTGGACGCTCATATATGCTAAGATCAGATCGCCAAGAAGCATCTGGTCGTGTCGTCTTCATACTCTCTTCTGTCTCCTACGTACAATCTTCATCATCCTCACTCAACTACACCTTGACTAGCTTAACTGTCTTCAGCCTAAAATGTTTCATGTCATTCCCCCAACTCTAAGCGACTTATGAGGTCTCGTAACTACGATTTCGACTTCTCGGCCTTCGTACAGTTCTGGAGATACCACCACATTCGAATCATGCACACACTTCCATAGAAATGACACATGTAAAACATTATGCACACTCGACATCCTCTCGGTTAACTCCAACCTATATGCGAGCTTTTCAATCTGCTTGACTATCAGAAATGGTCCAACGAATCTTAGAGCTAACTTTCCTTTGCTTCCGAACCAAACAACATTCTTTAATGGCGAAATCTTCACGAAACCATATCGGCAATGTTGAATTCCAAATCTTTTCGACGCTTATCAGCATAACTCTTCTGACGGCCTTGGATGACGTTCATTCATTGTCGAACGATCTCGATACAATCTGTTGTCTCTCTTATCATCTCTAGCTCAAGTACCAATTTATCTCTAGTCTCTAACCAGCATGCTGGAGAATTACATGGTCTCCCATATAACGATTCGTATGGTGCCATTCCAATGCTCGACTGGTAGCTGTTATTGTATGCAAACTCAACTAGATGTATATGGTCTTCTAACAATCCCCCGAAGTCCAATACACAAGCTCTTAGGAGATCTTCCCAACTCGGTCAACCCTTTCGGTTTGACCATCAGTCTGCGGATGATAATCCATACTCAAACACAACACAGTACCCAAAGTCTCTTGAATTTTTTTTTAAAAATCCACTCATGAACAATGGATCTCGATCACTCGCTATGCTCTTCGGGATACCACGGAATCAAACTATCCATTTTATATAAAGCTCAGCCAACTTCGATGTTGTCCTAGTCGACTTGACGATAATAAACCTTGTACTCTTGGTCAAGCGATCCAGTATGACTAAAATCTCTTTGTTTCCTACCCTAGTCTTAGGTAGTCCATCAATAAACTCCATCAAAATCAGCTCCCACTTCCACGTAGGAACTTCCAATGGCTGAAGTAATCTACTCGGCTTCTTTTGTTCAGCTTCCACTAATTGACAGTTCATGTGCTTGGAAATAAACTTTCCAATATCCCTTTTCATCCTTTCCTAGTAGTAAGCTCGCTTCATGTCCTGATACGTCTTATTACCACCAGGATAAATTGTCAACTTTGAGCGATGACATTCCCTTAGAGCCTCGTCTCTCAATCCATCGATATCAGGAACAACCAGTCGTCGTTTCTTTCGAAGCCACCCTCTTGATCGACCTCGAGTTCCTTAACCTCTGGTCCTAACTTCTGGATAATCTCGATAAGCTTTGCATCACGCTTCTGATCCTTTCGATGAGAGGAGGTCTTATAAATAAGCTTGCGAGTATTTCAGGTTCCAACTCGCACACTACACCATAAATTCCAATTAGGCAGTGCTCATGACTGTACCTAATTCGATTTAGCAGTGCTATGAGAAGTATCAAATTTTGGCGTCTTTGTTAATTTGATATGGCCATGAGCACTGACTAATTGTCAATTTGATACGGCCATGAGAACTTCCTGATTGAAATTTAGGCTTAGGCAGTGTTCATGACTGTATCTAATTAAAAATTAGATACGGCCGTAAGCCGTATCTAATCGAAAATTAGATACAGCTTATGGTCTTATCTATTTGAAAATTAGGCAGTACTCATGGCCGTATCTAAATTTAAATTAGATATGGCCGTAAGTCGTATCTAATATAGAAAAAATAAAAAAATAAAAATTAGCTACTAAAATCCAAAACAAAGAACATCAAAAATTAAATACATATACTCCTTTAGTTATTTCCAGTTGATATTGAACAAATTTTCTTTTTCATTCAATACATATACTCCTTTAGCTATTTTCAAAAGTTGTTCCTCAAGATACAAATATAATCGTTGTAATATTGGGATTAGATCAGAGTATAACCCCACAAGAGTAGAAGAAACTCCAACAGCGATAACTATAGCACACAAAGTAACCTGCATGTACACGTACATGAATCATAAGAACTATACTAATTACCATGTACAAAAAATGTTCAAATGCGCATATATAGATTAGAATTTTCCAATTGATCATTTAAACTATACTTGTATCCATGTTACTTTACTCTTGAGGATGCTCAAGTAGCAAAGGCATGGAATAATCAAAGCCCGAAAGAAAAAAGATATCAGTAGAAGCATGATTAAAAAAATCAATTATTAAGTATAATACTTACCACAAGCTTAGTAAGTAGCGAGCCCATCAATGTCATCAACAAACCTGTATGCAAGCACAAAAACATAAGATTTTTTTGGTGTGTGTGTTCATGCGCGCACTTGTGTGTAGTGAATAAGAGTAGTTAGCGTACCGAAGAAAGGAACAAAAGTCAGTCAATGATAAGTAAGTCTCAACGACTTGTTAAACAACTGATATATGTGTGTGTGCTTGTTTGTGTGTGTGTGCACGCGTGCGTGTATTTATGTATGCGTGCATGTGTGTATATAGAAAAGGACACAATTTAAGTAGCTAACATTTTCCAGCATTGTCAAGTGAAATGTGCAAATGATAACGAGTGTATCCAAAATACTGGGAAAAAAATATAATTGATGTAAAATACAAAATAAAATAGAATAGAATCAATAACACACACATTTGTATTCATTGGCAATTGTCTCTTTATTATAAAATATTAGGTAAGCAAGTACAATACACGGTTAAAATCCAAAATACAACATCAACATCCCAATAACATGGTTCTATTTTATTTCATGTAATTCAAACAGGACCTGTAAATAATACCTATGAATATCAAAATCAGGATGTCCAGGGCAACCCCCTCTTCCAAATCCCCATGTATAAAGCTCACCCTGGGATCCAACTGCTACTCCATGAAACTTTGAAGCAACAATGATTTTTATATAAGAGCCATGAAGTTTGTTGACTTTGCAAGGAAGTTTTGCTATGTGAGAATTGCCTATTCCCAGTTGATAGTTTGTGCCATTTCCCCAATTGTATACTTCAACAACAACTAATTTGACCCAAAAAAGAGAGCCAATTGTACGGTAACAAGCTTAGACTTCAAAGAAAACATGAAGTAACTAAAAAAGCGGGAGCATCTCTAGTGGGAGGCAGGTCTTGAGTTGGAGCAAGAGGGAAAAAAGAAGGGGAAGAACAACCATCCATTCAGCAGTGAACTGAATTTTAATTCACTTAATAGTTACCATATTCAGAAAACCATATAGTTTATTTCACATTAAACAATCTTCTAAACCCCTTTTAACCACTAAGAGGTTCTTAAACAAAAAATTTAATTACATTTTACGTTGAAAAAATCATTTATCCCAGATGACTTTTAGAAACTCGGTTAGAAAATCCATGTTTGTAAAAAAACACTTGACCACCATATAACAACAAACTCGACCATTCAGGCTCAATGGGGCATTCTAAACCATTTAATTTAGATTGTGTTCATTTGCAAATTGATGTGTAAAATGGTTAACTTCTTAGTTTTTTGTGTATGCTTACAATTAGATAATGTAATAAGCATTAAGACCTTTAATGACATAAAATTACTTAGGACTTACTAGTTCTTAGTCAAATAGATTAATACATCCAAATTTTTTATTAATGTGCCTTTTTATATCGAACAACTTATATAAGACAAGAAAATTACCAGACTCACTGTTATCCCCAATAGCTTGTAATACAGGTCCAGATAGAAGATCGACAGGAGTGCGACATTTCAGGACTTCTAATGAAAGTGACACACCAAATTGAAGAAGCACACTTGCTATTGTAAGATGCCCAAAGTGAAGCGCTCCATGCAAATTGCTCCATCAAAAGTCCCCATCCTGAAATTATGCATGCACACGCTCTGGATGAAAAACAAAATTCAACATACAGAAGGTATATATTTGCACTGGAAAATATTTTGACTATACCTATTTATTCTAAACACTTACCGTTTCAGGTAGAGGTGAAGATGGAGGTTGAGGTAGAGGTGATAGGGGCAGAAGCAATGGAGTAAAGACGAATTCTACTATCGGAAGAAAGATTGGGGAAATAAGGCTAGAGTTCTGGAAGAGGGAAACGTAAATAATTAGGAAAGATTTAGTTGTGAAATGGGCGGCCTACGAAAAATGGAAGGTTGATGAAGAAGAGAAAATACGATGCGGTTTTGATATGGCTCAAACGAGTATCAAATGAAGTAATCCGAATTTTGGAAGATCTACGGTTAGATTTTAGGGGTTGGGGGAGGTGCAGATCGATTCAGCTGTAGCAAAGGAAATTTGATACGGTTATGAACCATATCAAATTTGATACTGCTTTAAGCCATATCAAATCTACGCATCCTGGTGTGCCATTTTTTATTTTAGTGCAGTGACGCCTTGGTTTCAAATCAAATCCTTTCAAGTACTCGAGATGCTTCCATTTCTAAAACATCACTCCCAAATTTGCGTGTCATTAACTCAACGCATCCGCCACTGCTTTACCTTTACCAAGAGTATAGGGCTATACCAACATCATACGATGCCAGAAACTCTAACCACTTTTTTTGCCGAAGATTCGAATCCTTTTGGGAGAAAAGATACTTTAACGACTTGTGATCCGTAAGCAACTCGAATCCAACTCCCAACAGGTAATGTCTCCACATCTTCAAAGAAAACACAATCACTGCCAACTCCAAATCATGAGTTGGATAATTCCTTTCGTGCGGCTTCAGCTGTCGACTCTCTTAGGCCACAACTCTATCCTTCTGCATCAGTACTGCTCCAAGTCCAATACTGTATCCATCAGTGTATATCACCATTTCTTCATTCCCACTTGGAATCGTCAAAACTGGGGCACTCGTTGTTTCTCTTTCATGATTACAAAAGATTGCAAACACTTTGCATCCCATGTGAACACTTGATTCTTCTTCATCTGTCCTGTTAATGGTGCAACTATCTTAGAGAAACCCTTTATAAAACGGTGATAATATCCCACCAACCCAAAGAAAGACTGAACATCCGTCGCATTCTTAGGTTTATCCCAGTCCTAGATTGCTGCCAACTTAGCGGGGTGAACCGCTATTCCATTTCCATAAACAACCTGGCCTAAGAACCTCACTTCACTCTTCTAGAAGTGACACTTCGAAAACTTAGCTCTCAGCTGATGCTTTTGCAAGATTTCTAAAACATCTTGCAAGTGCGTCTTATGATCTTCCTCATTCCGGGAGAAAACAAGAATATCATCCACAAACACAAGCACAAACTTGTTTAACTGATCTCTGAAAACCCTATTCGTAAGATCCATGAAATACATTGGCGTGTTAGTCAACCCAAATGGCATCACTAACCATTCGAAGAAATCGGATAGTGTACTAAAAGCTGTCTTCAGCATGCTATCCTTCGTTACCCACAACTAGTGGAATCCCGTTGCCAAATCCATCTGAGAAATCACCTAGGCCTCATGAAGCTGATTGAACAAGTCGTCGATCCTCAACAACAGATACTTGTTCTTTTTGGTCACCTTTTTTAGCTCACGATAACCCATACACAATTTCAAAGATCCATCTGCCTTGGTTGCAAACACAACTGGTGCACCCCATTCGGGCACACTTCTCCGAATGAATCCTTTTCCCAAAAGGCCACGTACTTGCAACTATAACTCTCGATGTTCCTTATGCGCCATCTTCCTAAGAGGCATAACGATAGGTCTAGCACCCTCGACCAAATCGATTCTGAACTCAATCACACGATGCGGCAGCAACTTTTTGACCTTGTCAAAGACATCCTTAAACTCACTTGCGATCGGCACCGATGACAAGTCTTACCATGGAATTACAAGTGAATACAAATAGCTCACGAAGACACCATCTTCAGGCTTACGCCAAATCACAACCATTCTCCCTTCCACATTCCCGACCACCACCTCCATCTTCCTACGATCCACTTTTGCCGCATACCTCCTGAGCCAGTCCATACCCAGGATAACCTCAAAACCAACGAAGTTCAAACAAATCAATCACGTACAAAGGAGTAGCCATGACTTGACAACACTAAACCATGACAAATGATACACAAACTGGAAGAACCCCCAACTGGTTAGTCACAACAAAAGGTCTATCACAAATCTTGGGTTGCAAACCCAAGGGGCACACACGCCCATTACAAATGAAAGAATGCGATTCTCCAACATCGAACAATACACAAACTGAAACATCTCTAATGAAAAGAATACCTTGAACGATGACACTCTTTCCCTTCTCCTCCACCACAGGAGCCCTTGAAGATGATGGAACAACTTCCAAAGCATACGCCTTCACAACCTTCTTACCCTTAGCTAGTTCGGAACAATCCTTCTTGTCATGCCTAGGCTTTCCTCACTTAAAGCACTTCCTTTCATCTTTCAGATTCTTACATTCCTTGGAATGATGACCTTTCTGCCAGCGGCTAAAGCAAGTCACTTCACCTTTCTTCTTTTTCTGTCCATCTTTTCCTTTCCGTTGTTGTTGCTTCTGCTTTTTGTTATTACCACCCTGCTGTGCTTTAGGTTCTTCCTTAGCTGCAACAGCAGTCTATTCCTTAGGAAACAAGCTCTCATGCCTTAAAACTTTCTCGACGATCTTCTCATAAGTGTCGTCTAGATGATTAACTAGTTGATTCCCAAGATGCTTGTCCAAGCCCATGATAAACTTCTCGTTCTTCTGATAAAGAGTTTCTCATACGAATGGGCATACTTTGACAAGGCTTCAAAATCAGAAACATACTTAAGCACTGATCGACCATTCTACTTAAACTCGACAAACCTCTTAAGCAGAATAAACTTTTGAACTATAGAAATAAACTTTTTCTCAAACTTGACTTGGAGTTGCTCCCATGAAATCATATCTTCCGGAGTCTCTAGAGTAACAGAATTCCACCAATCCATAGCTCTGCCATATAGTTGTCTCGATGCAAGCTTCCTCTAAGTCGAATCGTCAATTCCAAGTCTCTTAAGATCTGAATGCAAGTATCAAGCCACCATTGGATCTCTATAATCGGCTCCGTCCCTTTAAACTGCTTCCCTCATAGATTGGTGAAGTCATTGCATAGCTTTGCGAAGTCCACGGCCTTAGGAACCTCTACTTGAACTCCAACATCTACCACGACTGTCTTTTGAGCGGATACCCTCCTCATGATCGCTGCCATCATGGCCTCGAACATAGTCGGGTAGTTTGGTACACCAACATTACCCCCTATAGGAATAGTCTCCTCCCTAGCAAAGTGTCTCGTTGGTCGATGACTCGTTCTAAATTTGTAATACATAATGATTAGTTCATGTACTAGAAAAACTGCAAATGGAGTTCAAACGCTATTATACTATACACCAATATATAACGTACATCCATCAGAAATCTACAATTACATCTCTTATACATAATTATGTCTTTGAACTTTGGCTAAAATTGATAACCAGAGCTCTGATACCAAATGTGACGACTGCCCACAACTCCTGGACTTAACAAGGGAAATAATGCATTGAAAGACGTTCCAGGCAGCTATGAACGATCATCAGAATAGGATAACAAAAGCAGAACATATCGCATAACTCATAATGCAAGGAAAAAATATAATTGAACATATACAACAGGTAATAATAGTGAAGCAAAATTAAGTAGAATCTTAAACTTTTTCATATCACCATGAAGTATCCATAAAGCCTTGGATTACACTACAAGAATCTTTACAATGAGCCTTACTACAAGTCACTCAGAGAAAAACATCAAACAACAGAAATTAGAAATAGTAGTAGTAGAAAATAATACGCCAGCCTCCTTCTCGTCTTCGCACAACACATCATCCTCATTAAGATCAACTATTGTCACCTGCTACTCAGTCTGCCCATCCACAACAGGATGAACAGCCCAAGGTAATAAGAGGAAACATAAAACCTGAGTCATACAATAGTCTTAGTGAGTGATAAAACAACTATCAACATCATCAATAAAGTATATGAGAATAGGCAGTTTAATGAACTAATCTACCATCACCAACAGAGAGAACCCAAACCCGTCTTCCCCGCATCTGACATTGATTGCCTTTACAAACAACTACATAGAAATAACAATACATTCATGGTAGTCAGTTATCAAGAGTAGACCATCCAAATCTATATCGACATCTCCCAAACACAAGCCCTGAAGTTCTAAACCAACATCAGACAAGTACCCGAGAGATATCTCCTTCGACGTCTCATAATCTACACAAGACAATACAAGCAAACAATCATTCATCCATGACTCTAGCTATCACCACCATTCCTGCTCCGAAACCATCGTTAATCGTATGACCGACTCAACTCCTTGTCGTCGATCAAGGGTTAATGGTAAACCTTGATTCTAGGAAAACTCCATACACCATCGCGCTCCAATCTAGGCCCGTCTTGCTGCCCAAGGTACTCGACCAACCACTTCTAGTCTTTCGGGCGTCCCCATTGTACCCCTGCTTTGATTCACTAGAACCTACAACAACGATAATTCCTTGGCATTCGTCATCTCTAACCAACCAGCTTAAGGACTGTTCATGAGCTCAAACGACTTCTCGAGCAACCATTATCCACAAACTCACAACCTTGAGTCGTCTTCACATTCGTTGCATTACGACTATCAACGAATACTTCATAACACTTTAAATATTCCACCTTGAACTCACTTCGAATTTAAATCCATTCTTGAACCAAAAACAAACATCATTTGGCCATTATTAGATGGGTCACACCCTTTTTTGGTCGTAATTAAAGTCCAACGACCCGACCTATGGGACAAACGACCCATCCATACTTGAAATAGAAGACTCGACCCATATGAATGACCCATCGAATCAACGACCTGTGATCCATAGGTCACGAACGACCCATGACCCATAGGTCACGAATGACCCAACTATCCAACGAACTGACGCTTCAAAGCTCCAACGACTAGATGCTTTGAAGTTCCAACAACCAAACTCATTGAAGCCCAATGACCCGCAACCTGAACATAAACTACCCAAATATCTTGAGACTTCAAACGACCCAAAATTTTACCCCTCGAATAACCAGACCACGAGCGACCTGGCTTCCATGACCTTAAACCAACGATCCAACCCCTTCATCACATAGGATGACCGACCTCCTTTCGTGCTCCCCAAGCCATGATCTAACTTCGTCATGACTTGTTGCCTCTTCGGATTGAAGTCGGCGACCCGACCTAGCTTCGGACGACCCAACTTTAATGGACCACCCATGCCTTGGAACACAAGCCATACGACCTATCGAAAAATGACTCGACTCCTTATTTGACCAATCTATCTCCAATTTCGACCAATTCATCACCAAACGACAACATCGATGCATGCAACTCATCCAAATCATCCAATTCAACCATCAACACTCCATGAAATCATCAACAACACTTAAACAACAATTTCATCATACAACCATATGAAACTCAACAAATCATGATAAATCAATGAATAAACAAAATAGTTTATCTAAACTTGCATAAACAATGAATTAACAAAAGAATTACAGATTTAAGTTGCCAGATTAGATCCTATAGTGATTAAAATGAAAATATACTTACCATGATGTAGATCTTGGTGAAAACAAATTTAAATGATGAAACTAAGATCAAGCAACCCATATACTTGATTGAATCTATGTAAGAGATGCTTATCACTCACCACCAATTCCTCAAAATAACTTGAAATCACTAAATTCCCAATACAAACAGTGAAGAACGATCTTCAACCTCTCAATATGATGCGATCTCCCTTCACTTGATGTAGATTTTTACTCTTATTGTGTAGATTTAGAGTTTTAGTGGAGGAAAGGTATATATGATTGAGCAAGGAGGATCACGAGTGTAACAACCCGAATTCCAACAGATCGATTTTTTTTCAAAATCCTAATCTATCGAAACTCGTGTTGGTTGCTCTGATACCAGATGTAACCAACACGAGTTTCGATAGATTAGAATTATGAAAAAAAATAGTCTATTGGAATTCGGGTTGTTACAACGAGCTTAACCAAATGTGAGAATGAAGAAAATTTACCCTCTCTTTGCCTCTGTCTCCCTATTTATAGCCTCTAACCAGCCCACTAATGGGCGACACCAAATCAGCCCATTAATGATTAGCCAAACCCATATAGAAATTGTGCTGCACTAAAACAGTGACTCCTCCCAAACCGCTGAACCAAATCTTTAATGTGACCATTCTACGGAATTGGAAACATCATTTCCTTTTAAATGAAATTGATCCCAGCACCTGATTCGGTCCTAGTCAAAAGTTATGCCCTGTACAAAACGGACCGGGGTAAAATGGTCACAAATAAAATGGTAAAAATTATGGACATGTCTCACATCCCCATAAACAACATTCAAAATATGAGAATGGTTCAATTCTCAGAGAATTAAATAAATATATTTTACGATCCTCCGATACGTAAAATACGGGTTGTTACACATGTTTAATATGTTCAACATATAGTCTAAATGTAAGGAAATTTTAGGTCAATTTTTGTATCACTAATAGTCCTTAACTCGTTTCTTTTCTTCTAAGTACAAGAATAGAAAAAACATCTGAAGCATGTGCTATGATCTTTTACTACCATGTAGATTCGTGAAAAACTAAAAAGTAGAGAAGTCTTCTATTGAATTTTCTTGCAAATTCCATTTGTGCTAAATCGAAGGAGTCTGCCTATTAATTTGGTGTTTTAATTTGGTAGTAAGAATACATTTTTTTCTCTTTAATCTCTTTTGTTTAGTAAATTAGATCTCTTTTTTTCTGGCTTAAAAATCCTCTTGTATTTTTTTCTCTTTATAGATTTGTAACTTTTCTGCATTACACATGGAAATATTTGAAGGACATTTACACTTGTTTATGAATTTTTACCAATAAGTTAAGTTAAAGAAAATATCAAACGATAATTTGGTTGAATTAGTCCACATGGTTTGAAACTTTTTGTGATTTTTCATTAGCAACTATCAAAATTGCTTGAAACATATATATGCACACGCGCACACACACACACACATGCTGTAATCCAAATCCACTATATTGTACAACTAATGCAGTAATATATGTAGTAGATTAAAATTTCATATTAGACACAATTTATTGAAGATGGATCATCTAAATTAGTTTAATGATAAGTATAATTCCCTTAATGCAAATTTGGCTGGCGAGGTTATGTTCCATCTTATTCGCAGAAGGACATATCAGTGAACTCTTGAGAAGTTGATTGCACTCTAAGTGAAGCAAATAAGTTCCTTTGCATTAGAACATAGCGCAACCGAATTACAAGACTCAAAAAAATATGAGTTGGATGAACAGCTTTATTACTCACACTTAAATGTGCTCTTGATCAGATTTTGAGAAAAGTAAGAATAAATGGTGTCTCACATGGAAATGAAGATTGGTATTAGGCTTGGTTGAATACATTACATATGTTTTGTTATTTCATATTCAATGTACCATGATGTAAAATACTATAACTTAGTCCTTTTTTTATTGGTATTGGTAATGATAACCCCATTTTCATATGCATTTAATGTAGAACTAAATGGATTGTCAGAAACTGTATTTGGCTAGTGACATGACTTTAGGTTATTTAATAGAAAATGTAACGAGTTTCTTAATTTGTTATTAGGTTTTCTACAGTTGATATAATGTTATAAATTCACCAAAATCAAGATAGAGATTGATCCTTAATTGCTCACCCAGTAATCAAATGATTATATATTGTCTTGGCACATTTTAAGTTCAGTATGTTTTTATTCGTAAGATTTTAGTCATCTTCTTGGAATATGAAAACATTGAACTTTTAGTAAACAATAAATCTCAAATCCTTTGATTTTTATTTGAATCATATTCAGCTAGTTTGTATTGGATGTTTAACTAGATGTTTTAGTGTTTTATAGTTATATCACAAAGTTATGCTTTATTTGTTCATAACAAATATTCAATAATCATTTCCCTCTTCTTTTTTGTCAATTATGATTTTTAATATTGTATCTTCAATCAACACTCACAAGCTGTCTACTAACCAATTTTGTGCAAACGATTGGAAATGATCTATCAATAATTTTGACAATAAAAGAGCCAATGTTTCGATCACATAAATAACATTATTATAGCTGTATAAATCCATTATGATCTAAATATTAGATATAATTTATAAGATTCAACATTTTCTTTATTTTAAGACAAGTGAACCTCTAGAATAGGAGAGCATTCATTTTTATTAATAAATAAGTCATGAGACAATCCATCAGTGTTTACACAGTTATATAAAAATCAATCACAAAGGAGATCATCACATAGATGATGATCATGTTATAGTTAATACAAGCATATTTTGGAATAAGCTACTATTGTGCATAACTGCAAATGACAGTCTAAAATTGTGGTGGGACTGCATAGACGGGGAAGCTGTATTTCATGAACCAACTATTGAATAGGGATAAATGCGGCGTTCCCATAGACCAGTGTCATTAGGTTGCCAATTATTGTATAGTGCCAATAAAAAGAGTTGGGCATTGAAGAATGGTGTTGAATGGAACTGCGGGATGTTCGCAACAAGGCTTCCTAGGTGTTGAGGTTAGGAGAAAGTGTTTGCAGTGATTATCTAAGGTCTTTTAATAAAAATCGTTGTAGTGTTTGTGGAATTGTAGAATTCCATGCAATATTGTGTCAATATGTAAATAGAAATGCGTGACAATATATGAAATATAGAACATGGTCAGTATGTTAAATTATAGCTTTTGTGCTTATATATGCGTGCATGTATAATTATTAAAAAAATGAATTTATAAGTTATGTAGAAAAAATAAGTTACGTATCAAAGTTTCATGAGCTTACCTATCATTTACAGAGATGAAAGTAGTGTATGAAATTGTTCTCTTTCAATATTTAGTTATCATATGTTCATATGATACACTCTTCAGTGCTTAGTGCAGAGTTTGTTATGTTGTATTAAGTACTACTGTTTATTTAGAAAGCACTTCGATGTTCAATTATATGATATGTTTTATTTTCAACTTATTTAATTATTTGAGTCATGCTTCCTTACTTTCATCTATTACTTATTTTGTTAGGTAGCTCTAACTTACAGCAATTCAAATGTGTTAAGTCAGTGATTGGTCTGAACATTTCAAATTCGAGATGTTTATATTGGATCAACAAGGCTTTCTGTGTATATCTTTATTAATAGTCGTCTTGAAAACACAAACTTTTGATCCGACCACAGACTTTCAGAAATATCTCTATTTATCCTTATCTTTATACATGATCTAACATTCAAAACTTCTTACAAATTTAAAATGCATTTTTACAAATATTAATAATTTTCAATATCTATTAAAAATAAGATCTAACAAATAAACAATTTATACAATATTGTTCTTTACTAATTAATACAAATGAAAATTAATAACAATAAAAAATTAAATAATGCAACTTAAAAATGAAAATCCAAACTAACTATACATGATTTCAATATAAAAACATACATGGAAATTCATACAAATTATTATTTTGAATGTGTTAAACATGTCTAATTTCTGAAAACATAGTTTATGTGAAAAACATATGTCATGATCACGTGCAAGTGTGTGTTATGACACTTTATTATAATTATACCAATGATCAAGTGCTATCAAATACGACTAAACTCAAGCATTCAAAGAGTAAGTTTAGTTTAATGAATTATGCTTTACTTTAATTAATAAGCATGCTGGTAATGCAGTGTTGCAAAATAAGAAATAGTTAGCACATGATTTTTTTGGTATAAATCCATTATTTTCTAATAAAATTGTTATGGTATCCATGCTTCAAGATTGCTTAAGAAGATTAATTATTAAATAATTTCCAATGATGTTCGACAAATAAACCAATCAAAAAAAACTTAATCTACAAATAAACATTTTCATTTTCGTATAATTGAAAGTTAAAAACATATCTCTTAAACAAATTTTAAGCCAAGCCCGTGTGTATAACATGGGTTTTCACTAAAATTGTTTTTATAAATATATGTACTTATATGCTAAAGTGTATATAAAATATGAAACAAGTTTTACGCTATCAAAAATTAGCGTTTTTGAAAAATCTTTTCAGTGGCATTTTCTGTTTTTCTTTGAGCTAAATACTTTTCTAAATCAAGTTTAAAAATGAATTTTCTATCATTGGTTATAAATTAAAGGAGAGGTATTTTAATTATGTAACCATTATTTTTAATATTAAAAATTAACTAAATATTCCTAAACTAAAGTGATAAAATTCCTGTTTGTTACACACCACTTCAAGTGATTGTCATCGAGTGCTTGTACTTTTCTTAGTGAATAAAATAAGCACCAAATGATATATTAAAGAAGTTATTAGAAAGAACCCATTTTTCAAATGAAAAGTCTCTATAATGCCACATACCAAAGATTAGAGGCAAGATAGAAGAAAACGGAAATATTCCACTAACAAAAACCCGCTAGTACTAGATACTGAGTAGTTATTGAAATTCGAGCCTCGAAGCTCACTTTTAAACACTTAGGCTTGGATCAGGACTTCGTATCTCTTAAGTCGTCGGTTCTGTAGGACGATTTCTATATAAATATATACCCTTTGGCCACTATATAAGAACTTTTGGTCTTTTGGCACTTCATTTCCTGTATCTTCCTTATTATAGGCACTAAGCTAGTAACTATGTGTTGTTTTAGGGTTTAGATCACCTTGCACTAATGATTCTCAAATCTGTACTTAATAAAATATATAGTGAACATAGGCTAGATTTTGTAAAATCACTATAAAAATCCGGTATGCATTCTGTTTTTTTTTTTTTTTGCCAGGTCTATACCATTAACATGTCATATTTGTATGTTGTACCATTTTTTATGCAAGCCAATAAAATGGCAAAAAAATTAGTACCCCTTCAAACACATTTATAAATAGGCTAAAAATTACCATCAAAATCACTATGGTTTTCACTTCGTTTATAACAACCAAGAGATAACATACAAGAATTATTACAACATCTCAAAATGCAAAATCATCCAAAACTAATTAATCCAGTTGAAAAATAATTCTCCGGCGGAACCTAAGTAATTGTAGAAATTATATAATATGCCTCTATTTAATTGTAATGATTTTAGAAAATTAAGGAAATGTTTAAAAATTATCAAAATTAACTTGTAATAAGTTACTATTATTTAGTTTTATTAGTTAGACTAGTTTACTTCCAAATGGCGGATGTCCCAGAGTTTAAACTACCCTATGTCAATTTGGCTAAAGATTCCATTTTGTACCTACCCAACATGCACAACTTATATAAAAGGTTATTAACAACAATCCACGTAAAATATTTATCAAAGAAACAAAAATGGGGATCCAATAAAATGGTTCTTGTAATCCAATATCAAAAGATGGTGGATCATTATCCGTCGAAAATGTTCACGAGCTTGCCGGCTCAAAAACCACAAACAGAAATTTTCTATATAGATATCTCAAGTCAGATGTTGAAAATGATTTGATTCATAACTATGGTAAAGAGATTCCAATTATCGATTTTTCCAAACTCGTTGATCATTCAACTTTCAAAAATGAAGTTACAAAGTTCAAATTAGCATGTGAACAGTGGGGTTTTTTCCAGTTACATACGTATACAATATATAGAAATTCTTTTGTCCAATCAGCTGACAATATGTTTCGGTTTAGCATCTTTAACAAGTTTTCCAGTCCAGCTTATAAACCATGGAGTACATAAAGATGTTGTTGAGCAAGTGAAGTTGAATTTAGAAGAGTTCTTCAAATTGTCGCTTGAAGAAAAGGAAGTGTATGCCTAGATGCCTAGAAGTACTAAAGAATATAGGCAAGCTTTTATTGTTTCAGAAGAACAATAAATGGATTGGGCATATATGCTTTTTTTGGGACTCAACCTAAAAGTTTCAGGAACTTGAAATTGTGGTCTACTAATGTTACAACCGAAATCCCTGTGCCACGGAAGCAAGGATAGTCATTGGAATATAACACATTATTCATATCAGCAGATTACATATAATAGCCTAACACGTGAAATCCTAGAATAATATACATCATCATCATAACAGTGGAATCATAAACGTCGTCATCATCAAAGTTACACAGATACTGGATACTACTTAGTACATAAAAGAGATAACAAGTCCACTATGAAATCAAAGGTACATATGCATGAGATAGTATATAAGGTAATGTCTAAAAGTCCAAAATAAGCGATAAAAGATAGTCTTCATCTTCAACCAAAAGAGCACCCCATGCTATGGTGCATATCCAAAATAAATACTGTTACCTATTTACTAGGCTGCCCATGTAAAAATAAGGGAACCCGAGTTTTCAAGTGAAAAACAAACTAAGAGTCAGTCATGGGACTGGTATTACAAATCTTACTTGACTTATTTAATAATAAGGCTAATCACAGGACCACGCCGCTAATGCGGAACGGGTTTCCTCCATTGGATTGTTGGTGCACGAAGTAAAGGAAATCATTTAAACAATGTAATGCTTTTTCTTTAGAAAAAATGAAGCCGTTATAAGACTCAGGTCCCATCACATAATGCAACTCAAGTCGGAGGATAGAGTTTTACCTTATAATGTCCAAAAATGCTTGATACGCATAAAATAAAAATCATTTGATATTATTATTAGTGTCTAGTCAGTTTAAAACGCTTTCAACATATATGTATCAATCCTAAACCACATAGCTATCATATACTATGTCGCTGTATAGGTTTACAATCAAAATCGCATGATATCGTATTGGAAATTGGATTTTTTTGTGAGTCAAGGCAAGGGATGGTCTCCTTACCAGTCGAATCACCTCTAGCAAGATGACCCAGGATTACACACTCTGGGAAACCCTTGGATCCTCCAAGGCCGATCCACACTTATTTTACTGGATTGGTTATTCCTGAACACATGTTTCCCGGTCCTATTGGACCTATAAAATGGTCGGTACGTTGACCAATCATATCTGAGGCGCCTCGTAATCCATCATCCACATAAATAAAAATGTCTGGGCTCCATACCATGACACCACTTCTAGCTAGAAAGAAATGCATGCACTCCTTGGGTCACTTATCCTGTTTCTGACTCATACCAAGGTGTGAGGCTCATGAATTAACACTATACACAAAGCTATGATAATTAAAGTTGTGCTCTGATCATCATCCACGAGATTTATTTTCGACAAAAGCCTTGTTCATTTGGATCTTAGCATACCACATTGACAATCCACGCCATATGACTGATGTCTGTCAATATATAACCTCTAAGCTTGTACATCTCGGAGAAACCAGAGGCACCTTATTCCTCGTCCCATATATCCAATACGGAAGAGAGGCCCTCGCATATCCGGACAATCAACAAGTATGTCTGGACCACTACCACTGTAACCTCTTCAAGGAAGCTACCCATATCAAAGGCATTAGTAGTACTCCATTCGATGTGAAGTTTACCGATCTTGCACCGTCTTCCTTTTCTTTGACTTTTATTCACCGTTAAATTATTTGAAATGAGATTTAACTCAGCCTTAACAAATAATTTTCGAATATATATAATTCAAATCATTTCTTTCCTTGGTTAAATTCAATTCATTTCTATAGATTAATGTCAAATAAATCTAACTGTCAATATTACTTCATAAACCAAGTAAAATTGGTTTATTTCCATACCAAATCATTTATAATATTTTAAAACGATTTATTGTTATTTTTATTTATATAAAAATAGTCCATTTTCAATCGAATTACGTTTCCGGTCATCCTTCGGCACTAGCGCTGTTTTCATTCAGATTTGAATTACACATTGCTCCAAATCTTACCGCTGGATCTTAACAAATTTAATATCATTGGAAATATCTTTTCAAAGCAAACCCAACGGTTCCAGTTGCGAGAAAATCCAATGGTCGGGTCTCCCGGTATACTCGTTTAAAATTACGATTCCAAAGCACGAACTACTGCGGTGCGATTCGTTTTATTTTAGTTTATATTTTCATATAAAAATATAATTCATTTGATGATTTCCAAACCATTTAATTCTTCAAATAATTGGCTAACGCCTTTAAATTTTGAAAAATTTCGCCATAGCCTCCTTTGCTCGGGACCCGTTTGAAAATTTTATTGGGTCGTATTAGGCACCCAATAGATTTATAAAAAGCATACACAATTTTTAGTGATCTATCTACGCCCAAGGTAGAGTGTAAAAATCATATCTCATGCCTTGCCTAGTGTTGGAAATAAATAATCCATGTGCCGTATCTAAAATCAAGAGAGACGTGATTTATTGTCATCTCCAGACCCGTGAGGGGTTTTTATTAAATCCTGCCGCGAGCAGCGTTGTATGTATTTCTTAATTATGTCCATAATCAGTCTTCTATTCAACCTTTAATACAGTCATCGCCATAAGAGCATCTCGCTCGAATTCCAGCCTCGTCATATAAGCTCCAAATGCTTATATGGAATATGATATGATATGCTATCTTCGTGCAGTATGCCATGTGGTGTAGTTCATTATTTATTTGTCACTATCATATGGCGTGGTTTATAATCTCACACAAAACAACCATCACACCACATCCAATTTCATTCGCAGGAGTTTATATAATAATAAAATTGCGCATCCAACTCATTCAGGTGTACCTATTTGTCGGGCATGAAAATTAATTCTTTACTCAATAGTGAATCTATTTACATGTTCAGGATGTGTATATATAAATGCATATCTAAGCTAAAACAATATTTTCAGCGAACGGAAATATATTTCAACACATAACAATTTTATTCCATTCATATACATGTTAAAAATAATATTTTTTGCGGAAAAATTATTTATTTCAACACAAGACTATTTTATATACTTCATATACATGTTAAAAATAATATTCTTAATGAACAAATATTTATTTTAACATATTACTATTTTATATATATGTTAAAAATAATATTTTAGCGAACAAATATTTATTTCAATACATGACTATTTTACATTCTTCATATACAAATTAAAAGTAATTTTTTTAGCGAACAAATATTTATTTCAACACATGACAAATTTTATTCACTGTTATTTCAGAAAATTTCGCCATTATAACGGCGTGATATGTAGAACCGGAATAATGTCTGGCTTTATCCCTCTCCTCATACTTGCTCGTGCCATACATAACCATTTCATCCAATCAAATCAATAATAGGGTTTCCAAACCCATATTCAACCGATTTTTCTACAACACAATCAATTTTATTGCATTTCCAATTTATATAACGCATATCCATTTTATATACAATGCATGTATATATTATACAACGCATATATATATATATACACATTATACAGCGTATATATATTTAAATCCATTTTATTTTGAATTTAGAGATCTCACATTGGGTTCCACTCCTCCTTAATTGGTAGCTAGCTCTAAAATTCTCCCGGTCACTTCTAGAATGTAGATTACGCTGTCATGACTCCAATATCTCCTGTTTCATTGAATTTCGATATCGCATGAGCAAATGGTGTCAAATTAAAGGTAAATGAATTTTTAGAGTAATTAATAGTAATTAATTGAACTAAAATAACCTTCTTCCTCAAATTAACTTTAGGTCGACGTTCAACACATCCGTTCAAAACTAGGTTTCGATTTTGCACAAAATCCGTAGCACTTGAAGATGATGGAACTTTGCCACGTCGAAGAGCTCCGAGAGCCACATATCCTCCCTCAACACTGGCGAACTCGACAGCCTGAGAGGTGTGGAAATCAAGGGCGAGCGACGGCTGTTCATTCCCAAATTCTGTGCGAAATACTCAACTCCAGATGCCAACACCCGTATGGATTTGAAGACGGTGGAGAATACTACAATATTGCTTCAAGAATTTTCGGAATTCATTGTGTAGATCAAAAGACATTGAGGAGAGAAGTTTGGAGCTGTTTTCCCCATTGGATTTGAGCGACGGCGGGTTTTCTGAGCCAATGGATTTAGGGTTTGGAGGACCGTGATTGGCCCATTCAATTTATATTCAAATTATTTAATTCTTTTAATTCCAAAAAAGTTTGTTTTCATAACCGAAGTCCAAATCAAACCCAACGACTATTGCCCATAGTTAAATACCCTCATTCTAGACACAATGGAATATGTTTCGTAAGCCCATTTGACTGTTTCAGTCAGTTTTTCTCAAAATTAAAATATGTAACATTAAATATTGAATTTGAACGTACACTTTAATTTACCAGGGCCACATACTAACTCCAAAAATTCTGCAAATTGGAATCTGGCTATGTTTTTGACGATACGGTCCTAACAAAACTAATTTTGTCGAATTTGGAGACCGTTTGAAAAATGGCCTTTTAACTGGTCGATTCAATTCAGTTGATTTTACCAAACGCGTTCCAATTTACCACGCTCACATATTAATTCCAAAAATTATGGAATTTTAAACCAAGCAATATTTTGACATTTCGGGTTCAACAAAAGTGGTTGTGTCAAAAACGGAGGTCGTTTGCAAAATGGCTATTTTTAAGGGCGATATTCTAATTTAAAAATCAATTTTTTATATTTTGACATAATTTCTTATAAAATTACCTTAAAAATAATTTTTAAATTGGTTCTGAATTTTTGAGTTGTTAGTCCCTGAAAAGGAAACATTAGTAAAGTAGGAAACAAAACCGAAATAGAATATATTGTAAATGTACCTTTCACCAGAGCTAATCGGAGATGTCCACTCTGCATTCTTGATAAGCCTGCTTAATGCTATATTTTTTTCCCATGTACAGTCTCTAGGATCTCTGCTCCACTGCACTTTGACTAAATGCACCCTCTTGTTCCTTAGAACTTTGGTTTCTTTGCCAATAATTTGCACAGGCTCTCTTCTCACTCCTAGACTCGGAGTAATATACAAATCTTATTGCGATTCTTTTTCTATGGCCAAATCTGGATCATGTACATATTTACAAAGTTGAAAAACATGAAACACATCATGCACTTCGAGCAACCAGTCTGGCAATTGAATCCTGTAAGCAAGAGTTCTTATCCTTTCAAGTATAGGAAACGGACCAATAAATCTAGGTGCCAACTTCCCTATCTTCCTAAATCGAAGCACTCCTCTCATCGGAGAAACATTTAAATATACATAATCACCAATAGAAAAGGACATATCTCTTCTTCTAAAATCTGCATAACTCTTCTATCTTCTTTGAGCTTCTTGTAATCGCTTCTTAATGATATCCACCTTATCTAAAGCTTCTCAGATCATGTCAAGACCCAATACCGACCGATTTCCTGGCTCTACCCAACATGTTAGAGATCTACATAGTCTACCGTATAGTGCTTTGAATGGAGATAATTTCAAGCTTGTTTGGTAGCTGTTATTACATGAGAATTCAACCAAACGTAGGTGATCTTCCCAACATCCGCCAAAATCAAGAATACACGCTCGCAACAAATCTTCTAATATACAATTCACTATCTAAGTTTGGTCGTCTATCTGAGAATGATAAAATCTTCTAATATACAATTCATCATCTAAGTTTGGTCGTCTATCTGAGAATGATATGCGGTGCTAAGATTCAGTTTTGTTCCCAACTCTTCTTGAAATGCTTCCCAGAACTTACCAGCGAAAATCAGATCTCTATCACTGACAATACTATTGGGCACTCCATATAGTCTAACAATTTCTTTAAATATACATCTACACCAGACTCTGAGCTGTTCTATTCTACTTCATAGGAATAAAATGGGCGGTCTTCATGAAACGATCTAGATCACCCATACGTTGTCATTGCCTTTTTTGGTTCTAGGCAAACCATCAATGAAATCCATGGAAATCTAATCCCACTTCCAATCTGGAACCTCTAATGGTTGCAACAATCCTGCGAGTTTCTGTTGATCACTCTTGACCTGTTGGCAAGTTGAGCACCTACTAACAGATAAAGAGATGTCTCTTTTCATAGATCTCCACCGGAACGTGTGCTTGAGATCATGGTACATATTACTTACTCCTGGATGGATACTAAGCTTGGACTTGTGACATTCATCCATTACTTCCTTTTGAGCTCAAGAATACGCGGAACACAAATTCGGTCTAATAACCTTAGAACTCCCTTATTATAAATCTGGAAACTTAAGGGTTTGCCTTCCTGAACACTCTTGCTAATCCTCTGAATAAAATCGTCATCTTTCTAAAGAACAGAGATCTTATCAATCAATGAAGGCATATAAATGATATTAGTGATGATTGCATTCTTTCTGCTAAGCGCTTCTACTACAACATGGCTTTCCCTGGAGTATGCAAAATATCTAGATCGTATGCCATAAGGAATTCTAACCAACGTTACTGTCTCAAATTCAAATCTTTCTGCGTGAACAAATACTTTAATGACTTATGATCTGTATATAATTCAAACTTCTCACCCAAAGATAGTGCCTTGACGGCTAACAACTCAAGATCGTGAGTAACATATCTCTTCTAATACGGCTTCAACTAGTGGATAGCATAGCAACTACTCGGCCTCTTTACATTAATACCGCACCTACTCCTTCTAGAGAAGCATCTGTATAAAATGTCAAATCTTGATTGCCATCAATAATATTCAACACTAAAGCAGTAGTCAACCTTAATTTCAACTCTTGGAAAGCTGCCTCACAATCAGTTGTCCAGTTAAATCTTACATGCTTCTTTGTAAGCTTCGTCAATGGACTAGATAGCTTCAAAAAATATTTAAGAATTTCCGATAATAGCCAGCCAATCCCTGAAAACTTCTGACTTCTGTGGGAGTGCTAGGTTGCTTCCAATCTCGAATGACTATGATTTTGCTTGGATCCACTGAAATTCCTTCCTTTGATACTACATGACCGAGGAACTTTACTTCTTCTTACCAGAATTTGCATTCAAAAAATTTGGCTTTTAATACATTCTTTCTCAGAATTTCCAAAACTTCTTCCAAATGCTTCGTATGCTCGCTAGCTGACTTAGAGAAGATCAATATATCATCAATGAAAACTAGAATGAATTTATTCAAGACATCACAGAGTACTCTGTTCGTAAAATCGATAAAATAAGCAGGAGCATTACATAAGACGAACGACATTTATAACCACTCATAAAATAAGTCTGGACCTCTAAAAGTTGTAAAAGGAACACATTCTTCGACAATATGCAATTGGTGGAAACCTGTATTCTCAAAAATATTTACACTCCATTCAAGCGATCTAATAAATCATCAATACACGGTAATGGATATTTAATCTTTAAGGTTTTCTTATTTAAATCTCGGTAATCCATGTATAGCTTGAGAGAACCGTCTAACTTAGGGACAAATACCATGGCTGCTCCCAACACGAGAAGCTAGGCCGGATTAGAACCTTCTATAGTAATTGCGAGTTTGATCGCCCAATTCTTCTTTTTCTTTCAATCTCATTCTCTGAATGGCGTGCACTACTGGCCTTGCATTCTGAATTAAATTGATCCTGAAGTCAATTTCTCTCCGCGGAGGTAAGCTATCAACTTCTTCGAACACATCGGCATAATCTCTAACTATGGGGAAATTCCCATTAGAAGTAGGAGAAATTTCTAAAGCAGACCAAAATTCTTTTCTGTCTGTTTCTGAGCCATAACATGGTATAATAATATTTTGAAGATTCGTTTTAACCTTAACAATTCTTTCAGCACATTTAACTTTGGCCTTATATTTAGTTAACCAATCATCCCAAGAACAACATCGATCTCAGAAAGGTTCATTACAATCAAATCAAAAGGAAACCGGTAAAAAGAATAGGAGACTGGCATTTTACAATATAAACCGAGAACAAGAGAACCTCCTATCGGATTATGAACACTAATTGATTATTTAGATCCCTTGGTTTTAACTTTAACTTTTTAACTTTGTTATTTGAAAAGAAACTTCGCAATGCACCAGTGTCAAATAATAATGTAACAGGAATATTTTTAATAGTAAGGGTAGCTCCCAAAACATCTGGTTTACCAACTCTTGTAGACGAAGCTGGTGCATTCACTCCATCATAAAAATGAGTCACTTCGGACTTTTTCAACAATGGATAGTTCCTGACAATATGCTCCATCTTGTGGAAATTGAAGCACTCTCTAGTATCACGGGGGTTCAGACTAGGGCCTGGCTTATTTCTCTTTGGCTTCTTTGGAGCATTGCACTCATTAACATAATGTCCGAACTGTTGGCAGTTATAGCACGTAGTCTTTGCTCACCTATTCTCTTGAGCCTTAGTTGCTTCAGTGTTCCTCGCTTTGGGCTTCTTACAAGAATACTTCCTTGTGTTACTAGCTTGGCCTTTTTGGTAGTCTTCTTGAAAGTTTTTCTTATCAATACCTTCATACTGGTAAGCCATTACAACTACCTTGGTAAATGGAAGCTCGATGTTTGCAGTCACTCGACTATGGTACCTTCGGAGAAGACCCTCAATGAATCGCTTGTTCTTCTGAAGTGGTTCCTGAATCAATTCGGATGCATAGCGAGAGAGATCTTCAAATTTATTCACATATTCATGAATGGTCCGATCCCTTTGCTGGAGATTAGCAAACTCATCGTGTAAGCACTCGACTTCTTGTCAAGGGAAAAACCTTTCATTAAAATTTTCTTTGAACTTTGCCCATGTCATGTCAACTTCAAGATTGCCTATAGTTATTGCATCCCACCATATCAAGGCCTCATCCTTAAGTAGCCAAGATGCCATGAACCTCTTCCTGTGGTCTTCTAATTCTAGGCCCATGAAGATCGGCTCGCACGACCTTAACCAAGCTTGAGCCTCGGTATAACGAACCGTAAATCCGTACTATCTGAGTTAACTACATACATCATACGTCCAACCAAAATATCACGAAATACGAATCATTTTTTTAGAAGAAGAAAGAAATAACCAAATAGAATCTCACATCGCAGCGGAACAAAATATACTATATCATAACTTTTGAAATACAAAATTTGTACTGTATACACATATCATTATTAGAGTACAGCACTTACAACACAGTGGAACAAAACTCTATATAACTAACATTGAAGCCTCCTGCTCCAAGCTCCTTCAGATAAATCTGTAAAATCCTGAAGTACTTGACTGCTTGTACAAATTTAGGCACACAAGAGTTTAGGTAAAACATAATAAAATAAACACCAAGTCAGTCATGGGACTGGTATGAGTAAACAACTTAAAACAGTTTGAGAAATTAAATGATATCTCACAAGACCTCCCCGTATAACACGGAACAGGTTTTTCCCTTATGAGAATCCAAAAACACTTTATTCAACTTTCAAAATCATTTGGAAGAAACGATAATCTTTATATCAAAACTCTTTTGATATTATAATAATGTCTAAACCAAATAAATAGAAATCTAGTGGAACGTTTGCATCTCACGTTCCACATATATAATATACAATTAAAACTGCAAGCACTTATTGGGTAATGAATTTCCAACTATGACAAGGCATGGAACCATCTTCCGATAGTGTATCTCTAGAGGAGAACACACGAGGTTCAACAAGAACATCTTGTAACCCGGCCACACATGACCGACCACTCATTTCGTTTGAGTGTATCGAATGTATATCACCAACGGTTAGGATCAGCAACCGTTTTCCCGAATGGGACAGCATCGAATAGAATAAGGAATTAAATGAATCTCTAGATAGGTGATGATACATTCTAATGGAAGCTACCCACATAGCCATGCTGCCTGCCCGATTTTTTGTCATTTCCCGATTGTCGAGGCCTGAGGCTACGCGTACTTCCCATTTATTGATAGCACAATCACTTTAAATGCCACACTGTCAGATCCGTTAATCATTAATTGATTTGCATAAATATATTCTGGATATTATGCTATAAGAATAAATCCGTTGCCACCATATATATTTGTACAGTCCAAAATGCGATCATTAGAAATATTCTGTCAGACATTCGTCCATACACATTCGTTCTGGGACGGAACAAAACTAGGGCACTATTCCGTACATCCATCCTAGGAAATCTCTACCTAGGATTTATACAACAGCCCTTGCACTTTACTCCGTCTTCAATTATCTTTGGCATACATGATTCGCAACGCTTATGCCAATACAAAGTGGTTCTTCGGATAATAATTCAACCGGTCTCTCCATATTAACAACGTTGAAATGGTCAAAAACTTTGATAGTCGGTGATTTAACTATGAAATGAAAAATGTCTGTGTACACACAACGATCTTATTGCCAAATGGAATTATCGATCACATCATCAAACATATATATATATATATATATATATATATATATATATATATATATATATTCATGTTCTCTATATTAAGAAAATATATGTTATTAACTCTGGAAAACATTCCCATTGCATATTTACTTATCACTATTCTTCATTCTCTATTAGACTCTAACTGTAAACTAGTAAGAGAACAACTTCCTAAGTATAAACCCCGAAGGCTGAAACCAACATCAGATCGATACTCAAAAAGTCGTTCAACTCAACTAATTTCTAGTCAGTTTCTAATTCTGCTTAACTCTATTTCTTTAACTCCATTTGATTAACTTCTTGTCAACAGGATCATTTCAAATATGCAAACCATTTGCTTTTAAATCATCATTTACTTTAAAACGTATATCTCCTAGGATTTTATTTATAAAATTCCTTTTCCTTTATAATATTCTATTTTAAGTTAATTCTATATATATATATATATATATATATATATCAATATATCGATTTCTATTTTATCAAATCTTCTTAAAAATATTCTAACTCCTTAAATTTATGGAAAATTTTGCCATAACCTCCTTTGTACAGGGTTACCGGAAAAAGTAAAACCTTGCCACACAGGCCTCTCCATTCAAAAAAAAAAAATTAAAAAGCCAAGCGGCTAGCCGATACGGCGCATGAAATCTCATATTCAATTTAAATACGTACCTTTTTGTCAAGCATTATTTTTTTACTCTTCCATTTCTTCATTTCTATACCTGCTTAACATATATCTAATCATTCTAATTTATTCCAACTTAATACACTTGTTTTAACTCAACTCGTTAATTAATTCGTTAATTAACTCTTTTGCCTATTTCATTTTCATATTTGAATATGACACGTTCAAATATATTTTAACTTACTTATAAACCAATCCATTTCCACTTTTCAAACCTAGGTTTCATATTCGATTTGAATATGAATTCACAAGTTTAATTTACTTATTCAAAGTTGAACTCAAATCCTTTTGCTTAGTTAATTCTATTCAACAATCGAAAATATGATTTTCAATTCAGAAATCATTCTATTTACTTCACATGGGTTCATATTCATGTTATCCAATTTATGATTTTCCTTTTTATTTACAAACCCCATTTATTTTACTTGTTTATATATTTAGACAAGTCTCGATTTCAAATTTCATTTGAAATAAATATTTCTACTTTGTTAAAATTAAATTTCCCTTTTCAAATTAACACTTGTATTTATATTTCCTGAATTACCCAATGATAATTCATTTCACTTCATTTGTAAACTTCATTTATAAATGAACTGCTTGTTTTTATTATTCAAAACAAGTTAATATATTAAGTCCATTCAAAACTCAAATTCTATTTTTAGAAAAATAGAATTTTCCTTTTAAATCTCTAAATTTCTTTTCACGATATTTTTAAATATCAACATTTAGGCCCAGTGGTATTTAAACACACAAAACACCTAATCTAACAATCACAGGTTTTTGACATAGCATATATGATGATATATATGAAAACAAACAATAAATAAATTTGAGGGATCCAGTTGGATCCCTCCAACCTATTTTCCCTACTTCCACAGGCGTTAGCCAACATAAATAATACCCATCCTGCTTCGGGGCAGGATATCGTGGTATAGAAGGTCATCCACTAATATATATTTATGGGGTGCATAGGGAAATCATCCGCTATGATACTGCGGGCTTCCGCTAATGAGACTGCGGGAACAATCCAACCACCAAACCAATATATATATATATATATATATATAATAGTCAAGCCTAAATAACTATATATATTTTTTAAACATGCACAATAATATCTCATTACATACAAGCAATCAACAATTTATTTTTAAGTGAAAAAAATAAATTCAACGAGTGAGATTTACTCACCAGCGTTTTTCTTTTGTCGAATACCCAGCTTTTTTAATTATCTAATCCTTAGCCGACTCGGAAAAATCTTTGATCAAACCCAGCTCATATGCTTTGCAAACTAAACGTGACTTGTGTTTGCCTATGTATTTTTCCGAACCTCATATAAATCCATTTACGATTTATATAAGTTTGATATAATTTATACTAATTAAATTTAAATAAGGAGAACATTAACAAAACTATTTTTATATTTAAATTACCTTAATCCCCTTTAAATCACCTTCTTCCCTGCGACTAAAACCCACCTAGAATCCCAATGTCTCGCTTCAAACCTACTGCTCCTTATCTTCTCTGACATCATGCTTCAGTACAAAAGAGAACACCAAAACTCAACCCCAAATTTTTTCAACTGTCGCACTCAAAAATCAACACCACCGATGTACCACAATTCGATCTCATCTCTTTCCTATGAGCAAATCAACGACTACCATGCCTCGTGCACTACTCCAACTTCACTGCTATTGAACCAGCCATCGACGTCCTTCTGCTTACAATTATCGGACAAGTGAAAAACATTCTGGCACCTCGCGACTTTTGGACCTTGGACTGCGACAGGAAAAACATCGCAACCCCTCATGCACTTCGAATTATCTCTTCTATGCCTAAACAAACCCGGACAACACTTTGAATTTTGCTTGCTACCTCCTTGACATCACCAAAAAACAGTCGCGACCTCGCCTCCTAATTTTGCATGCTGACCGCACCATCGCGAGTCCAAATCACCTGAACCCCAAACTTGAATCGCTAGCCCTAGCTTTGAAATCATCCTCGCATCACTCCCAAAACTTCGAGTTTGAACTCGACTTCAGACTTGAATTCAAAATCGAGTTCGAACCTATATTTGTAATTGAATGGAACGATTTCCTCTTTTTGATTTTGCCGAAGAATTGAAAAAAACAAAGCGTTTGATTTTGGTATACGAGGGGCGCCATTTAATTTCATTTATACTTGAAGCTTTGATTTTTGAGTGGCCATAACTAATACTCATACTGAAGCATTCAATCAGTCTTTTAAAGAGAGAAATAGAAGGTAACAGGGCAACCATGATTTGATTTCAAAGCCTTTAGTTTTATTTTTAATTACACTGAGGGAGGAGCGACATTTAAATTGTTACGTTGATTTCAACTCTTATTTGAGCCTAACAACAGCCCAATCTAAGGTTAAACCACTATTCTGAACACATCGGGATAGGTCTCCAAGCCTCATTTGATCATCTGAAGAAGATATTAATTTAAACGGATATAAATTAAATTAAATAATTTATTCTTCGAAAATTAACATTATTATACTAATTCAAAAAGAATTCCGTATTGATCTTTTGAACTGTTTTAAATTCAGTTTTAACTTTGAATTCAAATATATTCATTTTCGTATTTCGATAATGATATATTCGAAATAAATCGTATATTGATTATTAAATTGATAGCTCAATATAAAATTCCATTTATATTATCAATTCAATATTTAAAACAATATTAAAATAAACTATTCGAAAAATCCGGTTCGTTACATTCTTCCCCCTTAAAAGAATTTCGTCCCCGAAATTAGTATGGTAGAAAAATGTTACTATCCTGTTAACCTTTCAAAAACTTACTTACGTTGAACTCAACATTTCATACTTCTACAATTTTAATTTACCAAAACATTTGGTTTTTCCTTCATATGGCACCCCGTATATGTTTACATTCATTTCGCCCGAATGATCTATAATTAATATATTCACATCAAATTCATATTCATTCAAATTGATTCAAGATCTATTTATTCACTTCGATCCATTTAACTTGCTTAATTTAAATTTTAAATTACAGAATTCAAATTCCCAGGTTTCTATTTCAATGCGTTTGAAATCATATATGTCTATACATATATATCCATAACCAATTTCAAATTCAAAACATTTAAATTTTCCAAAACAACTTGTTTTCTTTCAGGCAAATTTCCATCAAAAACTTTTCAAAGGCAGCAATCATTCACATAGAAACTCGAAAATGAACAATGATGATGTTGCAGTCATCATCAGAATTATTTTTCAGCCACTGAAGTGAGTTTAGTGCTTAATTACTTTCAAAAATCCATTCAAAACAAAGCTATATTATTTTAATATACTTTAAGGAAAATATTCTTCTAAACACCTAGGATTTAAAATTCGAAATTCTGACTTGAATTCAATTTGAATTTATCTTATTTGTATATTTAATTCAAATACAAATTCTATTTGGCTATAGATAACTAATCCAATTTTATAATCTTATTTGAATATAATACTAACAACCAACACATCCAATAATTTCAGAAAATTATTCTTTCTATATCAAAAATAGAATTTTGGGTAAAATTATTTCATCTACCCACTTAAAAACAATATCATGTTCAATCTTCTGTTCAAGTATTTACAAACTCTTATCGATGACGTGGCGTCCCACGATTCGACCAGAATTCATAAACCACCCAACAGACTAGCCAACACAATATAAAATAGTTTTTATATCAATTAACAAATACGCGCTCTCATATTTATACGTTCAACTCATTCTAGGGTACTACTGACCCTATCTCTAATGAGCACATGCCATACAATCCTAGGTATTCGCTCAACCTAAGCTCTGATACCACTGTAACGAACCGCAAATCCATACTATCTGAGTTGACTACATACATCACACGTCTAACCCAAATATCACGAAAATACGAATCATTTTTTTAGAAGAAAAAGGTAGAAGAAGAACAGAAATAACAACACAGAATCTCACATCGCAGCGGAACAAAATATACTATATCATAACTTTTGAAATACAAAATTTGTACTGTATACACATATCATTATCAGAGTACAACACTTACAACACAGCGAAACAAAACTCTATACAACTAACAATGAAGCCTCCTGCTCCAAGCTCCTTCAGATAAATCTGTAAAATTCTGAACTACTTGACTGCCCGTGCAAATTTGGCACCCAAGAGTTTAGGTAAAACAGAAAAAATAAACTCCAGGTTAGTCATGGGACTGGTATAAGTAAACAACTTAAAACAGTTTGAGAAAATAAATGATATCTCTTAAGACCACGCCGTATAACACGGAACGGGTTTTTCCCTTATGAGAATCCAAAAACACTTTATTCAACTTTCAAAATCATTTGAAAGAAACGATAATCTTTATATCAAAACTCTTTTGATATTATGATAATGTCTAAATCAAATAAATAGAAATCTAGTGGAACGTTTGCATCTCACGTTCCACATATATATTATACAATCAAAACCGCAAGCACTTATTGGGTAATGAACTTCCAACTATGACAAGGTATGGAACTACCTTTCAATAGTGTTTCTCTAGAGGAGAATACACTGGGTTCAACAAGAACATCTTCTAACCCGGCCACACATGACCGACCACTCATTTCGCTTAAGTGTATCGAATGTATATCACCAACGGTTGGGATCAGCAACCGTTTTCCCGAATGGGACAACATCGAATAGAACAAGGAATTAAATGAATCTCTAGATAGGTGATGATACATCCTAATGGAAGCTACCCACATAGCCATGCTGCTTGCCCGATTTTTTGTCATTTCTCAGTTGTTGAGGCCTGAGGCTACACTTACTTGCCATTCATTGATAGCAAAATCACTTTGAATGCGACATTCTCAGATCTGTTAAACATTAATTGATTTGCACAAATATAACCTGGATATTATGCCAAGGGAATAAATCCATTACCACCATATATATTTGTACAGTCCAAAATGCGATCATTGGAAATATTCTGTCAGACATTCGTCCATGCACGTTCGTTCTGGAATGGAACGAAACCGAAGGCACTATTCTGTACATCCATCCTAGGCAATCTCTACCTAGGATTTATACAACATCCCTTGCACTTTACTCCATCTTCAATTATCTTTGGCATACATGATTCGCAATGCTTATGCCAATACAGAGTGGTTCTTCTGATAATAATCCAACTGGTCTCTCCATATTAACAACGTTAAAATGGTCAAAAACTTTGATAGTCGGTGATTTAACTATCAAATGAAAAATGCCCGTGTACATACAACGATCTTGTTTCCAAATGGAATTATCGATCACATCATCAAACATATATATATATATATTCATATTTCCTTATTTTCTATATTAAGAAAATATATGTTATTAACTCTGGAAAACATTCCCATTGCATATTTACATATCACTCTTCTTCCACATCTATCAGACTCTAACTGTAAACTAGTAATAGAACAACTTCCTAAGTATAAACCCCGAAGGCCGAAACCAACATCAGATCGATACTTAAAAAGTCGTTCAACTCAACTAATTTCCAGTCAGTTTCTAATTCTGCTTAACTCTATTTCTTTAACTCCATTTGATTAACTTCTTATCAACACGATCATTTCAAATCTGCAAATCATTTGCTTTTAAATCATCATTCACTTTAAAACGTATATCTCCCAGGATTTTATTTATAAATTTTCTTTTCGTTTATAATATTCTATTTTAAGTTTGTTTCATTATCGAATTCTGTATATATCGATATATCGATTTCTAGTTTATCAAATCTTCTTAAAAATATTCTAACTCCTTAAATTTCCAGAAAAATTTGCCATAACCTCTTTTGTACAGAGTTACCGGAAAAAGTCAAACCTTGCCACACAGGCCTCTCCATTCAAAAAGAAAATCAAAACGCCAAGCGGCTAGCCGATACGGCGCATAAAATCTCATATTCAATTTAAATACGTACGTTATTGTCGAGCATTATATTTATACTCCTCCATTTCTTTATTTCTATACCTGCTTAACATATATCTAATCATTCTAATACATTCCAACTTAATTCACTTGTTTTAACTCAACTCGTTAATCAATTCGTTAATCAACTCTTTTGCCTATTTCACTTTCATATTTTGAATGTGACTTGTTCAAATATATTTTAACTTACTTATAAACCAATCCAATTCCACTTTTCAAACAGAGGTTTCATATTCGATTTGAATATGAATTTACAAGTTTAATTTACTTATTCAAAGTTGAACTCAAATCTTAAACTTAATTAACTAATTTTCCTCTTGCTTAGTTAATTCTATTCAACAATCGAGAATATGATTTTCGTTTCAGAAATCATTCCATTTACTTCACTTGGGTTCATATCATGTTATCCAATTTATGATTTTTCCATTTTATTTACAAACCCCATTTATTTTACTTGTTTATATATTTAGACAAGTCTCAATATCAAATTTCATTTGAAATAAATATTTCTACTTTGTAAAAAATAAATTTCCCTTTTCAAATTAACACTTATATTTATATTTCTTGAATTACCCAATGATAATTCATTTTACTTTATTTATGAACTTCGTTTATAAATGAACTGCTTGTTTTTATTACTCAAAACAAGTTAATATATCAAGTCCATTCAAAACTCAAATTCTATTTTTTTTTTAAATAGAATTTTCCTTTTAAATCTCTAAAAAAATTTCACGATATTTTTAAATATCAACATTTAGGCCCATTGGTATTTAAACACATAAAACACCTAATTTAACAATCACAGGTTTTTAACATAGCATATATGATGATATATATGAAAACGAACAATAAATAAATTTGAGGGATCCAGTTGGATCCCTCCAACCTATTTTCCCTGCATTCACAGACGTTAGCCAACATAAATAATAACCATCTTGCTTCGGGGTAGCATATCGCGATATAGAAGGTCATCTACTAATATATGTTTGTGGGGCGCATAGGGAAATCATCCGCTATGATATTGCAGGCATCCGTTAATGAGACTGAGGGAACAATCCAACCCCCAAACTAATATATATATATATATATATATATATATATATATATATAACAGTAAAGCCTAAATAACTATATATATTTTTTAAACATGCACAGTAATATCTCAGTGCATACAAGTAATCAACAATTTATTTTTAAATGAAAATAAATAAATTCAATGAGTGAGATTTACTCACCAGCATTTTTCTTTTGTCGAATCCCCAGCTTTTATAATTATCTAATCCTTAGCTGACTCAGAAAAATCTTTGATCTAACCCAGCTCATATGCTTCACAAACCAAACCTGACTTGTGTTTGCCTATGTATTTTTCCGAACCTCGTATAAATCCATTTACGATTTATATAAGTTTGATATAATTTAAACTAATTAAATTTAAATAAGGAGAACATTAGCCAAACTATTTTTATATTTAAATTACCTTAATCCCCTTTAAATCACCTTCGTCCCTGCGACTAAAATCCACCCAGAATCCCAATGTCTCGCTTCAAACCTACTGCTCCTTATCTTCTCCGACATCATGCTTCAGTACAAAAGAGAACACCAAAACTCAACTCCAAATTTATTCAACTGTCGCACTCAAAAATCGACACCATCGTTGTACCACAATTCGATCTCATCTCCTTCCTCTGAGAAAATCAGCGACTTCCATGCCTTGCGCACTACTCCAACTTCACCGCTATTGAACCAACCATTGACGTCCTTCTGCTTACCATTATCGGAAAAGTCCAAAACCTTCTGGTACATTGCTACTTTTGGACCTTGGAATGCGACGGGAAGAACATCGAAACCCCTCATCCACTTCGAACTATCTCTTCTACGCCTAAATGAACCCGGACAACACTTTGAATTTTGCTCGCTACCTCCTCGACATCACCAGAAAAAAGTCACAACCTCGCCTCCTACTTTTGCATGCCGACCGCACCATCGCGAATCCAAATCACTTGAACCCCAAACTTGAATCGCTAGCCCTAGCTTTGAAATCATCCTCGCGTCGCTCCCAAAACTCCGAGTTTGAACTCAAGTTCAGACCTAAATTCAAAATCGAGTTCGAAACTATATGTTTAATTGAATGGAAAGATTTCCTCTTTTTGATTTTTCCGAAGAATTGAAAAAAAGAAAGCGTTCGATTTTGGTATACGAGGGGTGCCACTTAATTTCATTTTTACTTGAAGCTTTGATTTTTGAGTAGTCATAATTAATACTCGTGCTGAAGCTTTCGATCAGTCTTTTAAAGAGAGAAATAGAACTAAACAAGGCAACCACGATTTGATTTCTAAGCCTTTAGTATGATTTTTAATTACACTGAGGGAGGAGCGGCGTTTAAATTGTTACGTTGATTTCAACTCCTATTTGAGCCCAACAACAGCACAATCTAGGGATGAACCACTATTCTGAACACACCGGGACAGGTCTCCAAGCCTCATTTGATAATATAAAGAAGGTATTAATTTAAACTGATATAAATTAAATTAAATAATTTATTCTTCGAAAATTAATATTATTATACTAATTCAAACATAATTCTGTATTGATCGTTTGAACTGTTTTAAATTAAGTTTTAACTTTGAATTCAAATAAATTTATTTTCGTATTTTGATAATCATAAATTCGAAATAAATCGTATTTTCGTATTAAAATAAACTATTCGAAAAATCCGGGTCGTTACACTCGGTTACTGTTCCACTGCTAGTAAATGGCAAGCCACCCAAATTTTTGTACTTCTTAGTGACTCTATTCAAATCAAACAGTGGTTGTCGCGGTTGCTGCTGAATTACAGGCTCAATAACATTGGGAATATTCTCCACTCCTCCACCCCGACCACTTTTAATCCTGCTTCTGCCTCTACCACTCATTTTCTGTCAGTTCCGCAAATATTTAGGAAAGAGTCAGGCCAACACAAAAGATATCTTAAGGAATGATAAAGGCATAAGGACATATGCATAAATAATGATGTAATGATCAGGTTAAATGCTATACTGTTGCACTCATTCAAAGACACTACTAATCCCATCTCTAATGAGTTATTCGTCCTAGAATATTGTTGATTCTATTTCTGACGAGTCGTTTAATGAGTTTAATTCCGGAAATAAGGTTAACCAATGCTCCGATACCACGTTCGTTACAACCCAAACCCCTGTGCCACGGAAGCGAGGATAATCATTGGAATATAACACATAAATCGTAAACGTCATCATCATCAGAGTTACACAGATATAAGATACTACTTGGTACATAGGGCTGTAAATTTTGTTCGAATGTCCGACGTCCGTTCGTGTCCGTGACCGAAATACGTCCGTCTGAGTCCGTCCGATTTTCATTTAGGACACGAGTTAGGACAACAAAATTTGTACGAGAAAAAAATCATGTCCGGTCCGAGCTCGTCCGAATTCGTCCGTATTACTTGTAATTCGACATATAGTTGAGAGAAAATCTAGTAAAATGTATGAAATGTGATATAAATAGCCATGTCCGACCGAGTCCGATCGGTCCGAACATGTCCGTGTCCGACCAATTTTATTTAGGACACGAATTAGGACAACTAAATTTGTCCGAGAAATTTTTTGGTCCGGTCCGTGTTCGGTCCGATTTTTTTTAGGACAGAAACTGAACACACTTCCGTCCGGTCCGGTCCGACCGATTTACACCCCTATTGGTACATAAAAGAGATAACAAGTCTACTACAGAATCAAAGGTACATATGCATGAGATAATACATAAGGTAATGTCTAAAAGTCCAAAATAAGCGATAAAATATAGTCTTCATCTTCATCCAAAATAGTACCCCCATGCTATGGTGCATATCCAAAATAAAGTATGTTACCTGTTTATTTTGCTGCCCATGTAAAAATAAGGGCACCAGAGTTTGCAAGTGAAAAAAAACTATGAGTCAGTCATGGGACGGGTATGAGAAATCTTACTTAACTTATTTAATAATAAGGCTAATCACAAGACCATGCCCCTAACGTGGAACGAGTTTTCTCCATTGGATGGCCGGTGCATGAAGTAAAGGAAATCATTTAAACAGCGCAATGCTTTTTTTTTATAGAAAAAATGAAGCCGTTATAGGACTCAGGTCCCATCACACAATGCAATGCAAGCTGGAGGATAGAGTTTTACCTTATAATGGCCAAAAATGCTTGATACGCATAAAACAACAATCATTTGATATTATTATTGGTGTCTAGTCAGTTTAAAACACTTTCAACATAAATGTATCAATCCTAGACGGTATAGCTACCATATACTATGTCTCCATATAGGTTTACAATCAAAATCGCATGATATCATTTTGGAAATTGGATTTCCATCATGAGCCAAGGCAAGGGATGGTCTCCTTACCGATTTGAGTCACCTCTAGCAAGATGACCCAGGATTACACACTCTGGGAAACCCAAGGCCAGTGCACACTTACTTGAGTGGATTGGTTATTCCTGAACACACGTTTGTCGGTCCTATCGGACCTCTAAAATGGTCAGTGCGTTGACCAATCATATCTGAGGCGCCTCGCAATCCATCATTCACATAAGTAAAAATGTATGGGCTCCATACTATGACACCACTTCTAGCTAGAAAGAAACGTGTGCACCCCTTGGGTTTCTGACTCATACCGAGGTGGGAAGCTCGCGAATTAACGCTATACACAAAGCTATGCTAATTAAAGCTGTGCTTTGATCATCATCCACAAGACTCTGCTTCTCAACAAAAGCCTTGTTCAATTGCATCTTAGCATGCCACATTAACAATCCCCACCATACGACTAATGTCTATCAATATATAACCTTTAAGCTCGTATGTCTAAGAGAAGGGTGTTAAGCAAGAGCATAAATTCTCCGCCACCAAACAGATATATATTTAATAGAAATCAATCAACGCAGAATGAAATCCAATGTCAGACACATATTCATTTACAAGTCTGTTCTAGGTCTAAACGAAACCGGAGGCACCTTATTCCTCATCCTATATGTCCAATACGGAAGAGATGTCCTCGCATATCTGGACAATCAACAAGTACATCCGGACCACTACCACTGTAACCTCTTCAAGGGAGCTACCCATATTGAAGGCATCAGTAGTACTCCTTTCGATGTAAAGATTACCGATCTTGCATCGTC